>APFE031430165.1:135418-154027 GCA_000404065.3 Pinus taeda | reverse complement strand
ACCTGAAAAAGTAAAAAAGCGATCAAAACCATGTCGTTTCGTAACCATTAACGAGTTTGAAACGACAAAAACCCGATAATCTTTTTATGTTTTAACGCTCGACAAAAGAACTTAAAACGACCGCCCCTTAGTAACGTTTAATGAGCCAAGAGGAATAACTCAGAAATATTTTCCTCTTTAAACGGTCAGAAAAGAGCTGAAAGAAGACCTCCATTTTTATTCTCTTTAGCGAGTCAAAAAGGAAAAATACTCGGCAAGTTTTTCATATTTTACGAGTTAGAAAAGAGCTTAAAGATGACTTGGGTATGGGTTCATTTTTACACAAGCTTGAACCATGGAGAACTCTTCTTGGATTCGGTTTCACGTTTACACAAGCTTGAAATGAAAAACCATGCTTGTTATGAGTTCGCATGCCCCCAGCATAATGACGCAAACCGAGGTACATGCCCCCCAAGCTTCATTGCATTCAACAAAGTGGATGGAATGAAGGTTCACTTTCGAGATCAGGGAAAGACTCGACTTGTATTTTACGAGATCTTAATCAAAGACTCGATTGGGAAAGGGAGTTCTTTCATTTTTTAATGAGGTTGACACAGTAAAAGAACTATCCTCACCCTTGTTTCATTTTTTAACGAGCTTGACATAGGAAAGTGAACTATGCTCCGCACCTTTGTTTCATTTTTTAACGAGCTTGACACAAGACAAGGAACTATGCTCGGGATTCCTTGTTTCATTTTTTAGGGAGCTTGACATAGGAAAGTGAACTATGCTCTGACCAGACCTAATTTCATTTTTTAGGGAGCTTGACATAGGAAAATGAACTATGCTACGCCCGAACTTCATCATAATGAACAGGAAGTCGGGTCTTCCAAGAGTGGCGCTCCCAGTGGGAGGTCAATGTCTCGGAAGTCAGGACCCAATGCCCCCAGGACACTATGCACGACAACGGCATTGCTGGATATAGGCACGGGAGAGGTGGCCATGTAGTTGATCTAGGGTGAGACAAATGCAACTGGTGGATGAGAACCAAGAGGGAAGGACAATTTTTCCAGAGGGGCTTGTGGACGAACGAACGATAATTGATCCATTGTCACTATTCTTCCATCGTGTGGAAAGCAAACCACATGGAAAAGTGAAGAAATAAGGGCTCTCATGGCATACACATAGTCACGACCAAGGAGAAGACTGAAGTCTAAATAACTTTGGGTAACCGAGACATCTATATAGACAGTCTTGCCTCCCAAAGTGATAGGGAACTTTGGAAGGATCCCTAATGGTTGACTCGTTCCTCCATCAAAAGCGGTGAGATTTGGTGCGACAGGTACAAGCAATGGAGAACCCAAAGCTTGCCAAGTAGTAACAGGCATAAGACTAACCGATGCTCCTTCATCTAATACAGTGCCAGGCAGCGCCATATGGAAGGCATAGGCGGTGACCCAGAAAGGCACATGGGATGGAAGGGGAGGGGTAGTCAAACGACTCCAATCGAAGGAAACGATTGAACTACTTGGTGGGGGAACCATATGGTTGCCCCCTGCTCGGAAGGAACCGAATCGGAATTCTCCGGAGAGGCTGGGATGGGAAAACCATTATCAAGCTCAGGAGAATTCGATGAGATGAGAAGAACATGGGAATTTTTCTCTTCCGAAATAGAGTGGTCGATAGGAGGTGGACTCTAGTCGACATCCTTCCTGACCAATTGTTGGTCTGGAACAGATAGGGCACAGCTAGGTTCGGGAAGAGGGGCTTGGACAAGCGAAGAATGTGAACCAATCTCATTGTCGTGAGGCAACTGATCTGTAGCTGCAGAAAGACGTTGATATCCAACGGGGAGTTGGGGCGAGGGAGCTGGGAGACTTTCCAAAATAGTGGAGGCTTTATCCATGAGTGGACAAAGGTGAAGGGGATGATTGCCTTCACAAAGTCTGCAGGGGATTTGAATCTTCCCCTTTCCCTTGCCATTCCCAACTGATGAGGTAGCATCGCCGTGAGCCTCACAGGACGATGAGGGGCAGGCCGGATCACGAGACCATACTTCTAAGATCCTGGGAATGCCAGGAAAATCGTGAAGAAGATGGTCCTCCTTGCATAATCGACAAGGAAACTTAACCTTCCACAGAGGAGTGGAAGGGGGCCCGACTTCAGGTGTACTTGAGGGAACAACAGTTATATTTGTAACCTCTCCCTTAGGAGACTTCTTCTTCTTGTTCCTCTTCTTCTTCTTCTTAGCCACCTGGTTATTCGAATCGAGACTTTCACTAGGTGAAGTACAGGAAGGAGACGTAGAAGTAGGCGTCGAAGGGGAGAGGTCTACCTTAGGTTCAACATGATGTTGTTCAGGTGGAGGGACTGATGGAGTATCAGCTAACACGGTAGGGAGCAAAGAGGTTGAAAACAACCAAACAGGCAACCCGACAGTTAACCCCGGAAGGGATAACGTCGCCATATAAGGAGCACCAGCATTCCCAAGAGGAGGGAAATGGCTAGGATTCCTGTCAGGAGGGGAACTTGGGTTGGTGAACCCTGGAAAAGTTGCCATAGAAAAAGAAAACTACTCAAGTTAGCACACACAAGATCTAACCAGGTAATGTTATCGTGGTCAAATAAATTTTAAGACACTGAACTTGACCTTTTCATTTTTTAAGAGTCAAGAAAAGGACAAAAAGGTGACTCTAGTCTCCTTCGAATATTTAGTGAGCACGAAGTGACAAGACACTCACAGGCACCTTTTCTTTTAAGGAGTCTGAAAAGGATAAAAAGTGACTACTCTGGAGAACTAGGCAAGTGGTTTACCAAACAATCCATAAAACTGCTTATACACCTTGGCAATCAGATGAAAACCAAGGACTTCTCGTACTGCAGTCAATCTTCCCGAATGCTGTGTTCAGTGCATTACGGCTTGTAAGGCAGTAGACTCGGCTTCCTATGGATAAAAGGTTGTAAGCCTATAGGGGTCTCCCCATATATACGCGACGGTACGTGGGAGCCCAAATCCGTGCTAGACCATAATTGAATCACACCAGGAGGAATCACCCAACCTTAATGTGAAAACAAGAGTGACTAGGTTTAACGACACCGGAGCATGTCTCTAGCCTAGACCTCTAGATATTTGCGTTAAGTTCCAATGCGTTTTTAAGTAAATTTGGTTTATTTTACGGTTGATATTGAATTAAGTTTTGATTTCAGGTCCTACCGTATGATCTCTCAGAATTACTTAGATGCAGACTACATGCCAAAGAACATCATTTTGTTCGATGAATTCTAACTATGAGAAGGTTAGGAATTTTTCAATCAAACAAAGCGACCTCGAGCAATCAAACAACCTAATGCAACTAATGGTAAGGAAACGAAACTTTTCTTTTGAAAACACAAATCAACGAAATGTTCTTTTCCTTTTAACTATTAAATGCAAAAGATACTAGTTTGATTCTCTTTTCAATGGCACAAAGCACTTAAAATGATTTTGAGAGATAGCTACACCAAGCAAAAAGAATAAAATCACTCGATGAAAAGACAACAAAGTCCCCAAGATACCAAAGCAGTTTTCCAAATCAAAGGAAAAACTAAGGTTTATGAGCTATGTGATCTAAGCTCAACAAGACAAAAAGGAATTCAAAGGAGGAAGGCAATCGCTTGGAACACAACCGAAACACTTTCAACAATCACCGAGCAAATGTGAAAAGCAAATATAAAGTTGGCTGGTCAAACAAGAAAACAAGATCCCATGGAAGGCCTGACACACACACGGCCACTAGATGCCCTAGGGCTAGGGTGCGAAATCAATAGAGAAAAGCAAACACCCGGAGGATAGAGGTAATCTATGCACAATTCACTTGAAAAGTGTGCAAATGTAATCTATGCACAAATGAGAATTCTAATTATGCACGTGTGATCTATGTAAGAGAATTCTCAAACACAAGATGATTCTAATGTAATCTAAGAACCAGTCAAGTGCAAATCAAGAAAATTGGGTGAGATTTCCAAAGATCAAAAAATAAAAACACTCAAAGGCGATTAACACTCATAGAAATTTTTTTGCAAAAACAAAAGCAAAAAGATGCAAAATTGTGAAGAGACTGAGACAAACCTTCAAGTAATGATCAAAGGAAACCAAATTAATAATTTCTCAAAAGAGAGACTCAAAACCAATCAAACAAGATTCCCACACTCCAGCAACTGTAAAAGTCAAGGCAAAATACAAACAAAGCAGCGAAAGCAAGAAGGAAGGCTTTGCAAATGAAAAACAAGCAATAAACGAACCCTTGCGGAACAAGACTTCGCAAGCAAGTATCTCACAGTTCAGACAACATAAAACAAGTCATAAACCAAGTGGAAAGAGCAGGGGACAGTCAAACCAACAGGTTCAGGAAGCAAATTTGGACAAAAATGAATTCTACAGGATCAGCGCGGGTGACCCTCAGTAACAAAGCGCTGACCAGACAACACGCGTAGCAACTTTGCGCTGTCGGCGCGGAAGGACACGGATTAAGGGCGCTGGCCCAAAAACAAGGTCAGCGTGACTATTAAACGTATAAACGCGATGACAGTGAAGCCAAAGAAACAGATGCGCGATGTCAGCGCGACTGTTCTGATATAAACCGCGCTGAGGCTAAAAAATAGGCAAAATCAAACCAAAAACTCCCAAACCAAGGCAACAGCTTTTTAAAACAATTAAAATGTTTCCCAAAGTGAACCAGGAAATCAAAAACAGAAAGCTAATCCCCAATATTGACAAGAGAATGACAATCAATCTCAAAACAAGGATGAACAACAAAAGACACAAGCAACGGTCCCCAGTGGAGTCGCCAAATTGTTGGAGAGGTAAATCCCCTCTACGGATAGAGGCGATCCCTACTAGCCCAAAAGGGGTCTAGCAACAACCAATCAATGCTACTCTGCCAGTTCCTAGTTGCAATTAACAAGTGGGTAAAGAACACCTACTTGGATTCCAGCGCTATGTTTGACGAAGAGATTCCACTCTCGCTCCTTCGCTCTAGCCGATCACAATCCTCCACTATCCTCGTGGGCGGACACCTGCACAAGCAAAGAGAAGACAAACACAAGCGTAAAATCTACTAAAAACAACCATACATCAGTCAGAAAGGATGTAATTCACATTAATCATTCATAAGACAAATGAGAATGGAACCATAACAGTAGTAATCTATCTTTATTAATCAGAAATAGAGTAAGGTACAACCAAAATTCTGATGTTGAGTCCTTCTCTAGAGGGTCCAGCCAGCATGTCTCATCAGCATTCACCTTTGAAGGTAGATCTCCCAAGTCAAAGAGGTCTCTCTCTCACACAAGGCAACAAACTCATAACCTTCCTTAAGCTCTAAAGAAATCCTCACAGACAACACACCAAATGCCTACAAAGAGTAGCACTAATGCACTATGAATTCCTCTATGTCAAAGTCTATATGTTCCAAAACTCGCTGCTCATGGCAATGGTGGAGGCTTATATAGGAGAAGGAGTCTCCATGAATAGTGAAAGGATGAGCTTACCCCCAAGAAAAGTGGGTTATCAGGCGAACAGACATGCCATAGAAAGGAGGGCGACCTTTACAAAGTTAACAACCAGGTCTGGAGTCATCTGGAAGGCTGGCTGTTGGAACAAACTCGCCCAAACAGGATTAGCGCGGGTGCATAACTGGGCTGACGCGCTGGCATCGCATCTCAATTACAGAAGAGGTCTAGTCAGCGCGATATAATACAAGCGGAGGGTGCGCTGTCTATGAAATTCGACCAACGCGGAAAACCCATGTGCTTCCGCGCTGGCAGCGCACCAGTAACACTATCATCCGCTAGTCAGCGCGGTTATTTCAATAACAGTCGCGATGATCCAATAAACTTAGGCAAAGAGGGTTTTTTGGCCATTTCAGGGAGCATGAGCATGATGGATTTGGTTTTATGACACAGTAGGGAGACTGACAAGGAGACAGTGATATTTTACTGTGTAACAGGGGGCAGACATTCTCAAGGAGAAAAAGTAGATTTGCACTGCATTCGCTGCAGAAGAAATGGATCACATGATGCCTCTACATGCAAGCTACCATGGGACAAAATTGAGCAGAAAAGAAACCAAAAGAAAGATAAAACTGATGATACAGACAAAGGTAAAGCACCTGAATCCGCTCACTATGTTGTGACACAATGTAATATTGGAGTAAATGAATATTTATTTAATGCTTCACTTGCTTCTTGGAAAAACGATTGGTTGCTTAATTTAGGAGCAACCTGCCATGACTCATAGAAAAAATTCTTTTGAAGAATTTACTGACAATGTTGATGGAGCATTACACTTTGTAGACCAATCAAAAATCAAGCGATTAGGGCTTGGCACAATCAGGCTTAAATTTCTTGGTCTGCCAGACTTTCTTCTACACCATGTTATATATCTCCCACATCTGAAGAGAAACTTGCTGTCCTTGGTTCACATCTGCTAGCAAGGTCACTCCATTCATATGTTTGATGGCAAGCTTCAGGTGAGAAAAGCATCTGACCACTCACTTGTCATGAGGGGAATAGAAGAAGAAAGGCTTCTCAAGCTGTAAGGAACCTCTGCTCGTGCACAAAATTTCTCATACAATTCTCATCATGAAGAAGGTACACTTCCATCAAGTTTATTATGGCATGCTAGATTTGGACATTTGAACTATGACAGCCTCCACTTATTGAAGAAAAATGTTGTTGCTGGTTTGCCTACAATTCCTAGGAAATGTAAGCAATGTGATGCTTGTATTCTAAGAAAGCATAGCAAATAGTCTTTTCATGATTCACATACAAGAGCACATAGAAAACTTGAACTCATTCATTCAGATTTATGTGGTCCAATGCCCATTCTTTCTGCAAATGGAAATAAATATATGATGACATTTATTGAAGACTACACTAGAATGTGTTGGGTTTATTTATTGAAGAACAAATCTGAATTTTCATAAATGGATTGAAAATGATGCACAATCTCATATTGGGTCTATTCACACTGATAATGGAAAAGAATACACATCAAATGAATTTGACAACTATCTTCGCCAACATGGGATCAAACATCAAACAACTGTACTTTATAATCTCCAACAGAATGGTGTAGCTGAAAGAATGAATAGGACAATCTTAAATATGGTATGATCCATGCTCTTCTTAAAAAATGTAAAGATAATGTTTTGGGCTGATGCTGTTCTATGTGCTGCATATATAAAGAATAGATGTCCATCTAATGCTATAAGAAACAAGACTCCTTATGAATTGTGGTATGGACATGTTCCTTCGGTAAAACATCTCAGGATCTTGGTTCCACCTGTTATGCTTTGATACCAAAGGTACATAGAAACAAACTTGGTGCTAGAAGTCGTAAGTGTATCTTCCTGGGGTATTCAAACACCTCCAAAGCATACCGCCTCTCCTCTATGATGAAGAAAATAAAAAGTTTGTTATATCTAGAGATGTAATTTTTCTTGAATCATCCAAATCTGACAATGTTGTTGAGCGGCAAATTGATCGCTTGGATAGATTCGCAAAAATGAAATCATTTCAAGAATTTGAAAATCAGATTCCACATCTTGAAGGGGGGATTCCTATACTAGATCAACATGTGGAATCTTCTTCTGAAGAAGATTCTCCCCCGTGTGAAACTCCAACAACGGATGATGCTTTAAGTGATGTAATTGATAGAATTGGGAGACTCAATCTTGATTCACTCCCAACTCAATCAACAGAGCAGCCTGGACCATCTCAGAAAGGTCCCCCAAAGTGGCTGACAAAAACACTTGAAAGTGTTCATCCTGATGAAATTGGAAAAACAGGAACCAGAAATGCAAATCGACAAAATGGAGGTGATGTAGATGACTCTAATTCACCTATTGATATGGATGTTTCTTATGATTGTGAATTGAACTTGTCTACAGCTTTTGAACCAACTTCCTTTAAAGAAGCTGCTTCTCATGATGCATGGAAAGAAGCAATGCAAAAGGAGTATGATGCCCTCATAAAGAACGGCACTTGGAAGCTGGTTGATCCTCCATTAGGAACCAAACCAATTCGCTGCAAGTGGGTCTACAAAAACAAGTACAAAGCTGATGGCTCACTTGACAAGCACAAAGCTAGGCTTGTGGCAAAAGGTTTTGCACATAAGGAAGGGGTCGATTATGAGGAGACTTTTTCCCCCATAGCAAAATGGGCTACCATTCAGACACTATTTGCACTAGAAGCTCAAAACGGTTGGAAAGTCCATCAAATGGATGTAAAAACTGATTTCTTAAATGGAGATCTAAAAGAGAATGTTTTTATTTCTCAGCCTAAAGGATTTGCTGTGAAAAGACATGTACATAAAGTATGCAAACTTGTGAAGTCCTTGTATGGCCTCAAACAAGCACCGTGAGCCTGGTATGAAAAACTAATTGAGCATCTTCTGAGAGTCAATTTCAAACATTATGATCTTGATGATGCAACTTTATTTGTCAAGAAAGCTAGAAAAATAGTTGTATATCTTGTGGTATATGTAGATGATTTTTTGATGACAGGGAACAATGAAAGCCACATTGCATCCATAAAGAAGGAATTGGGGAAAAGTTTTGAAATGACTGATTTGGGCTATGTTCATTACTATCTTGGCATTGAAGTAACCCAACATCCTAAGTCCATATTTCTTTCTCAAAAGAAATACATTGGAGATCTATTGAATAGGGTTTGGCATGAAAAAGTGCAATCCTCTTACTACTCCAATGGAACAAAACTTAAAGCTCACATCTATTGAAGGAAAAGAATTTGAGGATGCAAGAAAGTATAGACAGCTTGTAGGAAGTCTCAACTACCTAACTACTACTAGACCAGACATTTCGTTTACTGTTGGAATCCTCTCCAGGTTTATGCAAAAGCCTTGTGAGGGACATTGGTTTGCTGCAAAAATAGTTCTAAGGTACTTGAAGGGAACTGAAGACTTTGGAATCAAGTATACACAGGTGGACGACTTCAGCTTGATTGGATACTCTGATTCAGACTTCAATGGAGACAAAGAAACTGGGGTATCTACTTTAGGATATGCTACGAGTCTTGGATCAGGCGCTGTCTCTTGGAGATCACGCAAACAATCAGTTCCAGCAGATTCCACAACAGAAGCAGAATACGTGGCAGCAGCTGAAGCAACAAAAGAAATTGTGTGGCTTAGGAAAATTCTTGAATATTTGCAGGTAAAACAAGTACAATCATCTCCACTCATGATTGACAATACCTCTGCAATAAAGTTGGCCAAGAACCCAAAGTTCCATGATCGAGCGAAGCATATCAATACTAAATATCATCTGATTCGACATCATGTTGAGGCCAAAACAATCCATCTCCATCATTGTTCCACAAATTAGCAAATTGCAGACATCTTCACCAAAGCGCTTTGAAGAGAAAAGCTTGAACGATTTAGAATGATGCTTGGACTCACCAACATCCCTTTAGATTAAGGGGGGGAATATTGGAACCTAATCCTCATGATTGGGTGAATATAATGTAAATAGATAAATAAGTAATATGAACAGTCATCGGGAGATGAAGTGAACAATCTCTCCCTCATTTATTTAATGAAGACCACTTGAAGGAATAAACACGAATCAATTTTTGGTTGAGGAGTTACTGCCTGGTCTGACAAGATGCCTAAACTTCTTCATAGATGATGTGTTTTGAGATTTTCCATGCACCTCCATGGTTATATGTAAATATGAATACCTCCTTAGTTAAGAGGGAGTGTTGAAGAATGTCTTCATAAATTGTACTTGAGTCAAAATGTAATATATTTGTCAAAAGAAAAGCAAAAAGGATTTTTATTGTTGTTGAATTGACTTATTAAAGCATGGATTTCATGCTTGGGTCAATTTTCATACTTCAAACCTCCATTGTAGGCTTTAGGTTATTGTCAAATTAAATTTTTGTTTACAGACTCCTCCATCAAGGTATCCTTGTTGTCAACCTTAAAAGAATCCTCATCAAGTTGACTACCCTCAAAATAACTCATGTCAGCTCAATACAATGACACCACTCTTCAAAGTATCATCTCAGCTCATTTAAATGGACAAACAACTATATATATAAGGATGAGGACTTCACATTACCATCATAGAAATTCAGACAAGAATTCAATGGAACATTTTTTGGTATCTTTACAGGAAAGAGGCTCAGGTTAATCAACGTAGTTTCGAGCTATTACAATGATTACAGTTTCGTGCCATTACAATCTCGCTACTATCATCGTTTCAGTGCTATCATATTTCGGTGAGGTCACAGTGATGAAGTCTCACCACAGTGCCACACTCTCAGAGATATCTCATTAAATAATTTTGATGCCATTACAATCTCAAGATTATGACAGGTCTCAGTGTAATTACAATGGTGAAGATCTCAATATTTCTGCGGTGATGAAATCATGATGAGATGGGATCTTAATGAAACTATAGTGGTGAGATGAGATCTCGGTGCTATCTCAGTGAATTAGTTTTGGTAAAAGGTCTAGATGCAGCGAAAAAGGTTTTAATGTTGCCAAAGTGACAAGGTCTCATAGTGAGATGGTTTCATTGCTATCACAGAGATAAGGAATCGATGCTCTCACAGTTACAAGGATGAATTGATCAAGGATGTCTTAGGTCTAGATTGTAAGGGTCTTGGTTGTCTCATCTTAAATCTACTAAAGGAATAAATTTTTGACTGGGTTTTCCCCTAGTGTGAGGTTTTTCCCTGGCAGCGTGCCTACATCTTTTGTTCTTTTCTATTTGTTACTTGGAATTAGTCTTGATGATAAGAAAAGATAATTAATAATAACTAATAATAATGATGAAAACATCATAAGATAATGTCATAATTAGAGAAATAATTTAACTGCCTTGCCTTTGGATTTCTCAACAAACCCACTACGGGGAAAGCCCATTCAAATTCTTCTTCTTATTCGATTGTCATTGAATGATTCAACAAAAGAGGGAGTACAATAATCCATATCTTTAACCATAATCATATCCAACAGTTTCAACTAAACAACATTCATGAAATAAACCCAACAATGCTAACAATCAAAACCTTGATTCATAACCCTGTAAGCAAATGTCACTGTTTGCAGTCTATTGCCGAACTCTGCGTCAACTGATGAAATCGAAACCCTACCTTACAACCGCAGGGAAGTAATGTTGTGTCTGTAACTGAAAGGCTTCAGTCATATGAATGATCCGGTCAACGTGCAGTTGTAATCTGGGTTTCTTCGTCGAATGCTTACGGTTGAGACCCAAATCCCTAAAACAAAGATGCGAGCTTCAGACCCTACAATTTCACCTTAGTGCAAACCTATTCTCTGCAGACCTGCATCAAACTCGTGCGAGCCAAAACTAAGGAAGAGAATAGAAGAATGATCCAAGATGATTGTCCAAATGAGGTTGAGGTTAATTATATTTATAGCCTTCCAAGGGTGTCCAATTTGCTTTAGCGCTGACCTGATCAAATATGCACATGCGAGATTTAATTAAAAAATACACTTTCGCTTGTCCAAATTGAGCGCTTCAATAGCCAAAATTGGTCCTCTCCGAAAAGAGGAACCTCATCCCATGGTTGGAATTTGTCACTGAGTTGCCAAATTAACAGTGGTAGCATCAATAGTCACAGTAAGAGGATAGCAACAATAGTAGTATCAGGTGGTTGTGGCAGTGAAATAACAATGGTTAACTGATTGTAAAGGAGGTTGAAGACTCCTACAGACTTAGTCTGCAATATATTCAAACTTGGGGAGTCTTGTACTTCCTTCCAACTCAGTTGGTAAAGTTGTATGTAGACCATACATAATGTAAACGCGCTTGTTGAAGACAAATTCTCAGTGTACTATCATTGATGTGATGATGTTTTTTGTTGATGCTATGAATAATTAAAGTAAAAAACTTTACCAATTGTGAAAAATAATAGGAAATACTAAACTGATTCACCCCCCTCTTAGTATTTTCAACAGTTACCAAGGCAAACATCAGATAAATATATCCTTACTGTTGCAAATGGGAGGATGAGACAAGAAAATCTATACTCTGGTGATAGTAATGCTAAATATGACATAGTGAGGCTTGTTGACAATGACCTTTTTCTTGTTGTAATATGATGACGCTGATAGACAAAACTAGCATGACAAAGACAATGAACAATAACACTACTAAGGTTACTCTTATGAACAATCTTATGAACAATCTCCAAACACCGAATTAGGACTTGGTCCCTTTGTTCTTGTTGTAGGTGATTTGTGCTCGATATTATCAATTGTAACTGTGGCTACAAAACTTAATAAGACAAAACATACATCCATAGATGTAAGTATTTTGGAAAACTGTCACTTCAGACTTCTATTGAGTGAGGTCGACTTCACATCTATCACAAGAACATATATAAGTATGTTCTTTGAAGACCTCTGGATAGTGAGACAACTCACATATTCGAGCCATTTCTTTGCCAATCATAACAGTAATTCATACCTCAGAAAAGGAGTTGAAGGTCAAGAAGTGATTACAATATAGGTCCGATATTTAAGGCTCTTACTACTGTTTATTGTTCCTAAGGACTGAGGTCTCATAGGCCAAAAAATACAAAAATAAACCCTTGACAATGCTTCGGATGGCTGAAACAATATCACAAGCCTGTGTTTTTAGGCACTGAAAAATTTAATTACAAATCTTCAAATGCAAGGCCGCAAGACCAGAAGATAACCCAATTCAAATGTCCCTCAATCCTCTTCAAAAAGAAATGTCAGATGGCCTACAATTTTATGACAAATCATCAACATAACTTTTCCTTCTAGGCCAAACTGCACAAAAGTCCTTTTCAAGGAATACATAATTTGATTCACTTCAAAAGGAGCACCAAATGGATTTGCAACTGTCATGTATCAAGAGAAAAAAAACATGAACCCTTGATCCTTAGCTCTTTGCTGTTCTTGCATAGATCAGAATAATGAAACTCCCATCACCACAAACATAACCAAAACCCTTATGTTTGATTCAACAATGCTCCAGAAGGGCCAAGCTAATTTCAAAGATCAATTGCCAAAGATAAGAATTGAATACATACTTGAGGAGGGATAATCAAAGCCTTTAAATAATTTTCTCATGGATAGAAAGGTGCATCCAATAGATAAGCCATTGGAGGGACTTTAGGAGCATAATCCCTTTTTGAAAATTTGAAATTTATTTAAAATGAAGCCTAAAGATGAGGCTGCTACACTTTTTGGAGGTAGGTTTTAAATTTTCTTTGAAGCCAAGACCCCTTGTAGATATAGAATAATCTTTAAATCCCTTCAAGAAATAGTTAGCCTAAAAATTTGATAAAATCCTAACTCCCTTGATTTGAATGATATGTTGGCCAATGAAGGATTGCCACATCATGTTCCTGTGGGGTTTATGCCCATTAGATGGGGATTTCATCTTAGAACAAGGTTATCTATCAAATTGCGAGGCCTTTTGTGGCATGCCACATACCACCAAAATCGACTCGATGAGGGTAAGTCAACAAAGATGATTCAGACTCGAAAAACCATGATTTGACATGTCATTTTGGTTAGCAAAATGAGAGGCATCTTTAGGTTCTGCTTGGGTTCGCATCAATGACAACTACATATCAACAATATCTCCCTTTTTCATTAATGGCAACACACCTACTCCCCCCGCAATCACTGCTCCCCCTGAACCGTGCCTATGATCTTCCTTTCCTAACTTTTCTTTCCGTTTGACATCAATGGGAAAGGGTGACCCCCCCTTAGAATATGCCTGCCACTATGCACCTAGAATCTGCCTATGATCCCCTGGTCTACTTGGATAAATAAAAAGAATCTAAATGCGAACTTGGGAGAATCCAAATATTTTGTCGAATATACTCAAACCTTTAATGTGATAATGGCATTGTGAAAATGTTAACGATTTTCTTCTTTGTCCCAATATATTGCAATTTTATGTTTCTCTCTGCGACCTATTCTCGAACAAAGTGATACCTGATAGGGATGTGTTTTGTTTTGGAATGCATGACAAGATTCTTGGAGATGCTTATGGCACTAGTGTTGTCACAAAACATCTGAATAGGCTCATCAAACTTCACCTAAAGATCCTGCAATGCTTGTTTCATCCAGAGGACTTGAGTACAACATGTTGCTGCTATGTATTCTGTTTCTCCTGTGGATAAGGAGACTGAAGACTGTTTCTTGCTCAACCATGAAAGAAGACAATCACCTAAGTAGAAAGATGCTCCACTAGTGATTTTATAATCATCAACGCTGCCTGCCCAATTCGCATCAGTATAAACTATGATGGTTAAGTCATTTCCTTTTGGATACCATAAGCCAAAGTCTGCTGTTTCCTTGAGATATCAAAAGAGTCTCTTTACTGCAACAACGTGGGATTCTTTTGGTCCTGCTTGGAAACATGCTACCTGTCCAACTACCTGCATCACATATGGCTTGGAGGATGTCACATACAAGAGACTGCCAATCATTGATCTGCACATACTTTGGTATGAATCCTTGGATAAGTCATTTGAGCTCAACTTGGAACCAATAACCATTTAGGTGCTAACTAGTTTGCAATCTTCCATCTGAAACATTTTCAACATTTCTTTGATATACTTGGTTTGAAAGATGAATATTCCATTGTCTTCCTAAGATATCTGAAGCCCCAAGAAGAAAGTCAACTCACCAAGTAATGAAATTTCAAACTCAACCTTCATATCTGATGCAAACTTCTTGCTTAACTTGTCATCGTCGCTGCCAAAAATAATGTCATCCACATATACTTAAATGATGGTAAAATTGTTGTGTTCAATCTTTACATAAAGGTTGCTATCGACGTTTCCTCTCTTGAACCCTTGCTTCTGCAAGTAATTGTCAAGACAAGCATACCAAGCTTTAGGAGCTTGTTTGAGACCATATAATGCCGCCTTCAACTTGAAAACATAATCTTTCTTGTCAGTAAGCAGAAATCCTCTAGATTGTTCTATATAGACATCGTCTTCCAATTCTCCACTCAAAATGACTGTTTTTACATCCATATGATACGCTTTGATCTTCCTTGAACATGCATAGCCCAAGAACATCTTGATGGCTTCCATCCTAGCAACATGTGAAAATGTCTCTTTGAAGTCTATTCCCTCAACCTGCACATAACCTTTACATACTAATCTTGCCTTATCCCTGATAACCTTTCCATCCTCATTCAACTTGTTCTCAATAACTCATTTTGTGCCAATAACATTTTTGTCCTTTGGTCGTGGAATCAATTCCCAAGTATCATTATTTTCAATTTGATCCAATTCTTCATTCATAGATGCTACCCAATGTTCATTGTGACTAGCCTCTTCAAAACTACTAGGCTTAAATGTGGTTAATAGTGCAATATGTGCTTGTTCACGTACTGTCGATTTCGTTTGGTTCCTATGCCTTCATTGATGTCCCCAATGATCTATTAGAGAAGTCAGTAGACTTAAGATATTAGGGTAGATTTCTATTAGCATGATAATTACTTGTGAATTTGTTGGATTCTTTTAATATTATGTTTTTCTTCTTTCATTAAGCAATTACCAAACATAAAACATGAAGATCACCAAAAGACAAAGAACACAAGATATAGTCTCCAAGCCAGGGCAAAACCCCTTTCCAAGGGGAAAACCAAAGAAAAAAATTCTCTTCTTATAGAATTAGATCAAAGTGAGATATCCAAGACCTAACTCCATCCTCCAAGAAACCAAGTCAAACCCTCCAAAATCCTTAGAATTTAATTTATTTATTTTATTTTATTTTATTTTTATTTTTATTTTTAATTTATTTTATTTTATTTTATTTTTATTTTTAATTATTTTTATTATTATTTATTATATTATTATTATTTATTTTTTTTTCCAGATCTTTTAACCCCAAAATTTCACTGTTTTGAATCTCTTTATAGCCCAAAAAAGCTCACATTGTTATGTTGAAAAGTACTAGGTTTGGTCTTCATAATGACGTGTAATTGTGATTTTATGTAATTAATGAAAAGAATAAAAATACAATTATTATTGTAATGCTTGTCTCATGGGTTTCATGGGCAAGGAATTTTATTTTTAGTATGACTCCCATTGTGAGTCCTTAGGATTGATCATAAAGTCAAATTGAGTCAATTACATGTATGAAGAACCCTTCTTGGGCATATTATATATTTATATAAGTCCCCAAATAAGTTAGAAATCCCTCGAAGACCAAGACAAAGTCTCCTCCTCAAGTCGGCTTCATATAAAAATAATATAAACACTCCAAAGGACATGTCGGCTCACATACACTCATGTCGGCTAATTATAGAGGCAAACAACTATAAATAGGAGTGCTCGACCTCATTTCAAAGGTAGATTTTCAGTGATCACAGTGTGAAGTGCAAAGGTCATCCAGGGAGCTGAGTTACTAGTGAGGAAGGAAGAAAGAGCAGCGAGGAATTTTGTGTTGATTTGGGACTGTTTTATGGTCCATCTTACCTCCACACGCATGAAGTTGCAGACCTATATATTGCAGCGGTGAAAGTCAAAGAAAGGTGAAAATCTATGGAAGTAGTAAAGTCCAAGAAGAGGAGAAGTATATTGCAACAGTGAAGGCCGAAGTCTATTGCAACAGTGGCGTAGTCCTCCTAGGGAGCTGAAGTGGAAGAAGGTTGAAAGTCTAAAGCGAGCCAAGATTGAAGAAGAAGTTGAGAAAAAGGAATGAGAAGAGGGTGAAATATCATTGACAAAGGAGCTTTGTGTCTTGGTCTTGGAGAGGCCTATAGGTCAAGGGTCTTGGTCTTAGTATTAATCAATTGGAATCTCTATGAGAAGAAGAATTTGTTCGGGTTTTCCTCTCAAAGAGTGAGAGGTTTTGGCCCTCGTTGATAACCTATATTTTGTGTCTCTTATCCCTTTTTGGTTTATGCATTGGTAGCTGTTTGATGAAGATGAAAACTAATAACCTAAGTAAAAGAAGATCCTAATTTAAAGAAGTAAAAATCACTCAAGCAGTTAGTAATAGAAGAGAAATCAAATAATTACTATGCCCTAGATTTCTCAACATGGGATCAGAGCTGTTATGAAACCAGCTCACAAAAAGATAGAAAAGATAGATCAACGCCTTAGAATTCAGCCTCTTTGAGGGGGAAACCTCCTTTACATTACACAAATGAACAATTCTTGGATGATACAAATGAAAATACCTCCTTTCTATATATAGGAGTCTAAGGGGTCATAATATAATCGGAGCCGACATGACAATAATAATGTAAGGGCACAATAATAACAATAGTGGGCTTCTATGGGCACAATAGTAACAATATGGGCACTACATGGGTACATCAATATAATAAGGGGATTGTACAAATAACAATAAGGGGTTACACTAGTAGTATAGGGGCCTAACATGCCCCTCTTCTTCAAAAAGTGTTGACCTCAGCGCTTGAGTAGTTCTTGATGCTTTTGTATAAAATTCTTGTCCTTCCATGTGAAATATTCAACAGGTAAGTTCTTCCACTTGATGAGATGCTTTGAAATTGAACAATTTTGTAGCTATCGACTTCTCGGTTCTGTAAATGCTTCAGGTTCCAATATGCTTTCTCCTTCCTTGTCAAGTTCTGGAAATATTGTTGGAACTGGGATATTCGACAACTTTTGAATGAGTTCCCACCCTACTTCGCCATTCTTCCATTCATATCTTCCTTTGTTTATCAAATTTGGTTGGATAATTGTATCAACCTCTACCATTTCTGCAACCATATGTTCAATTTCACTCCTTTGGGCATATGGATATCTATAAGGCTTGACGTTTGGAGGAATACATCCTAGAATAAAATGAATAGCATAATCATGATCATGAATATGTGGGAGACCTTTGTGAGTCTCAAATACCTTGGAATGATTGTCCACGACTTTTTGGAGATATGGAGAAATACATGATTTTGATGTGCGAACAGTTATCAAACATAATTGTGCAATTACGCCTTGTTGTTCTTTCTTTAGAAGCTTTGTCATTCCGTCAGAGTTGATTATCTTTCCTAGTTTCCCTGTGATACCCCTTAAATCAACTTCCTTTCCTTCTAAAGAAAATTTCATAAAAAGTTCTTGAAAATTAAAATCTATTGTACCCAAGGATTGTAGCCATTGGACTCCTAGTACAACATCAGCACCACCCATTGGAACAGAAAACATTGGGCTATTCAATACATATTCTCCCAATATCTTGATATTATGGCACTTTCGAGAGCAATTTATAGTTCCTCCACTTACAACCATCACTTGACACTCTGGTGCTAGATCTAGGAAACAATTCAAGTCCTTGGCTATATTACAATTAATAAAATTATGGGTATTCCCTAAATCAATCAACACTATTACCTTTTTCTTCTTGATATTTCCTTCTATTTTTATAGTCTGAGGAGTGGTAATTCTGACGAATGCATTACAAGATATGGTCAGATTCATTTCCTCCTTCTCTGGGGTTGGTTCCTGCTGAGTACCCTTTTCTTTTGATGTTTCTTGATACTTTTCTTCTTGATATTTCACTGTTTGAACCTTCTTCTTCTTGATATGTCCTTCTATCTTGAGAGTTTGGGGAGTGGTAATTTCTTCCAATGC
>APFE031430165.1:118825-132383 GCA_000404065.3 Pinus taeda | reverse complement strand
AATAGTGGGCTTCTATGGGCACAATAGTAACAATATGGGCACTACATGGGTACATCAATATAATAAGTGGGTTTTACTAATAACAATAAGGGGTTACACTAGTAGTATATGGGCCTAATAAGAGCTAAGGTGACGAAGTCAAGGAAGGGCATCTTATAAAGGGACACTCAAGCATCAAATCTTAAGGAAGGCATCAAAGCGAAGATCATCTTGAAGCATCATAACCCTACAACAAAGAAGTCTACAAAGAAGTATTGGAATCATCATCAAGAAGGAAAAAGGCTAAAGCCCTACATCTACTCAAGTTGAAAGGATCAACAAATAAAGTTGAAATGTTTTGAAGTCTATTCATTCAAAGGAAGCTAAAGGCATTGTCATCAAGACTCTAAGACGATCTCTCTCAAGAAAGATCCCTACCATTGAAGACATCATCATCATTAAAAGATCCAAGGGATCTCCCTCTCTATGGGATCAAGGATCATTATTGAAGAAAATTATCTTCATTAAAAGGAAGTTTTTTATCCTCTATATCATCATCAACATCAAGGAAGCAACAAGAAGAAGGATCATTCTATCAAGTAAGTATATTTGTTAAAATGTATTTTTGCAAGGAAAACAACAAATTGGTTGGGGCTTCAAACTATCTTGCATGGAAGAAAAGGACAAATCTGAATCTCATTGAAAATGAGGTTATGGAACATGTCAAAGGTTCTATCACTAAACCAAGAGAGGAATATGCTCAAGATATTTCCAAGTATATGAAAGGGAATGTTAGGGATCAAAGGATTCTAATAGAGTCCATCAAGGATCCCCTCATCCCATTTGTATCTATGACAAACTGGTAGAGTTGTATTCTATAAGCACTATTAGAGGAGTCATCTCATTAAGGAAAGAACTCTACAAGCTGAAGATGTCAAGTGAAGATGGAATAGCCTCATAATTTGTGAGGATATCTGAGATTCGAGATCAATTACAAGAACTGGGAGAAGTAATGTCTGATAGTGAAATCACTACAGTGGTATTAAATGCACTACCAGAGGAGTGGGGTAACTTTACTTCAAGTATTTATGGGAAGAAAGAAGGTACTCCATTCTAGGATCTATGGTCACTGCACAAAATTGAAGAATCTAGACTAAAGGCCAAATCTAATGTGGGAGCAGGTGAGCAAAGTCAAGCTTATGCTACAATGACGAGAAGAAACGAAAAATTTGGAAAGTCTAGTTCTTGGAAAAAGAAAAGGGACATGTCTAAAATTCAATGCTATGCGTGTCAGGAATATGGGCACTACAAAAGAGATTGTCCTAAGGTCAAGAAGGACAACAAAAGAGGAAGAGAAGAAGCCCATATCGCCAAAGAAGTAGAGGATGCTGAAAAGAAGAAGTCCAAGAAAGAGAAAGTAAGAGATCTCTATTACTAAGATAGTATTCCTCACCTAAGTTATTCTCAAATTCCCAAGTCTTATGTTGTAAGATATGGCTATCACGATTCACTAAATGGAATGCATTAAGGAATCATAGAAGCATTGAAAGCAAGAGATCATGACGTCATCATAGAGAAGCATAAAAGAGCATTTGGAAGTCAAGGATATAACCCTTGGGAATCTCATTGGGAAAATAAGTGGCAAGGCCATCTAGTACAAGGTTCATCAGACATCTATCAAAAGGAAACATCCACTGATGCGGATACTTAAGATCCTCAATATTCTGTAATTGAATCTTCACTAAAAGGTTCATCGATCATGAGGAAAAACAAGTGTTTCATCAATAATTCCAAACTTGTGGATTTCATGGGATGATGGTATGATGACATAAAAGTGAAGCATATCAAGGGATTGAAGATCTTTCAATTAAGGAAGCTGATGCAGGAAGTATGAATGACCTAAAGGAAAAATGAGGTATGTATTCTTACATTTGATATTGTGGAAGTCATGTCATATGGTTGTAGGTAACATGGATCAATGTTCTATATTGAGAGCATAATCAAAAGGAAGGATCTCCTCCCTTGAAGGAATTCAAGAATGCATGGGTCATACATTCACTAGATGAATTCAACATAATATGTCCTCATATGAAGTATGAGGTGGTCGACAACAATTGAAGAACTCTAATTGGAAGCTCCTGGAAATGCAATGTGTGAAGAAAGGAAGGAAGAGATCGTGGAATATGAAACCATGGTAAATGAAATTAACATCCAAAAGATCAAGAATATTTGACTGGGATATCTTCATGGAAGATATGAAGACTCTCATGGAGTCTGAAAAAGAAAGAGACCCTTGACAATATATATCTTTGGGAGACATGTCGATATGTATGCAGGATGCTGATGCAAACTAGAAGATGTCATGATAAAAGACCATCACAAAGGTAACGCTGATTTTAATGTTCATTCCTTTATTTTTGAATATCTGGATGGGTTTATGCAGGGCTGCCAAGAGAAGATCTATGGATATATTCCACCACTGATACATGTAGTAGGATGAAAGATCCTTAAGTAAACATGGCATGAAGAAAACAACATGGCATGAAGGAAGGCCAAATATGGATTGATGGATCACTTTCTGATGATGACATGGCTAACTCATGAATGGAAGTGATGGATGGTATGTGCCCTATTTAGAAGTCTCAAACATGAAGACTCCTAAATAACAAAAGGAAGTTCATGACATTGTGAAGAGGAGTTCTTCAAGCAACTCATTGTCCCATCATCTCCACCTGAGGAGCTGTTGTAGGTCCCTAATTAAGTGGGAGATTGGAAACAAGTTTCTTAGAAGAAACTTGGAAATTCCTAAGCCAAGAGGGAGCTTAGGTACATTCTTTATATAGGAATGAGTACATTGCTTTATTGGAATAGATATGCCCTCCCTAATTAAGAGGGAGAGATAGACACATCATTCTTGTCTTCACTTGGGAAGATAGAATGGAAGATTGGGTAAGCATCTGGCATCCAATTCTCTTTGAGGGTGTATTAGGGCATACAAGATAAGAGTAGTCATTGGGAATCAATATTATTTGAGGACTGTGAATGAAATATAAGAATAATTCTGGTGGAACACACCCTGAGAACTCGGGTGGGGTATGTTCTAAGAGAGACAATGATGAGGGTGCCTATACATCATTGATCTTGCCAGCATTGTGCTATGATCTTGTGGAGAGATAGAGTTGTTAGTCAAGGCCTTGATTGTGACAATGCTGATTGATATGATGCTATACAGATGGGTTACCAATCTGACTCTTCTTATGAAAAATTCTTCAGATTGAGAATGGCCAAGTACCATTATGAATACCTCCCTAGTTATGAGGGAGTGTTGAAAAGTAACTAGGTTCGGTCTTCATAATGACATGTGTAATTGTGCTTTTATGTAATTAATGGAAAGAAGAAAAGTAAAATTATTATTGTAATGCTTGTCTCATGGGTTTCATGAGCAAGGGATTTTATTTTTAGTATGAATCCCATCGTGAGTCCTTAGAATTGGTCATAAAGTCAAATTGAGTCAATTTCATGTATGAAGGAACCTTTTTGGGCATATTGTATATTTATATAAGTCCCTAAATAAGTTAGAAATCCCTCCAAGACCAAGACAAAGTCTCCTCCTCAAGTCAACTTCAAAAATAAATAATATAAACCCTCCAAAGGAAATGTCGGCTCACAGACACTCATGTTGGCTAATTATAGAGGCAAACAACTATAAATAGGAGTGCTCAACCTCATTTCAGAGGCAGATTTTCAGCGATGACAATCTGAAGTGCGAATGTCATTCAGGGAGTTGAGTTACCAGCAAGGAAGGAAGAAAGATCAACGAGGAATTTTGTGTTGATTTGGGTCTGTTTTGTGGGCCACCTTACCTCCACACACACGAAATTGCAAACCTGTATATTGCAGTGGTGATGGTCGAGGAAAGGTGAAAGTCTATGGAAGTAGTAAAGGATGAGAAGAGGAGAAGTATATTGCAGTAGTGAAGGTCGAAGACTGTTGCAGTAGGGGTGTATTCCTCCTAGGGAGCTGAAGTGGAAGAAGGCTGAAAGTCTAAATCAAGCCAAGATTGAAGAAGAAATCAAGAAGGAGGAAGGAACAGAGGGTGGACTATCGTTGACAAAGGAGCTTTCTGTCTTGGTCTTGGAGAGGAAAATAGGTTAAGGGTCTTGGTCTTGGTATTCGTCAATTGGAATCTCTATATGAAGAAGAATTTGTTTGGTTTTCCTCTCAAAGAGTGAGAGGTTTTGGCCCTGGTTGATAGCCTATATTTTGTTTCTCTTGTCTCTTTATGGTTTATGCATTGGTAGCTGTTTGATGAAGAAGAACACTAATAATCTAAGTAAAAGAAGATCCTAATCTAAAGAAGTAAAAAGAACTCACAAGCAGTTAATAATAGTAGAGAAATCAAATAATTACTATGCCCTAGAGTTCTCAACATGTTATAGCTCAGTAAGCTCACATTTTTTAGATCATATAGTATAGATTAGCTTGCATTCCTTTAGGTTCTTATGCCACATCAAGAATTCACATATCTTACCTTGGAAGATTTATATCTAGCCTCAGAAAGCTCACCTTCTTTTGAACTTCCATGAAATTCTTGCTCGGAATGAATGAGAACATGTGCCAATATATTGTTGTCTGCCTATGCAAACTGTCACATCTCTTTAGCTGGCCGACTTGCTCATATGGAGGGTGACTTGGTTTCTTGAGATGAATATATACAAAATACAATTTTAAAAATTATTTTTCTCTTTTTCTTTACAAAAAGTCCAAGTAGGACTTTGACTCTTTGATTGAACAAAATGTCGAAGCATGAAGAACATGCTTGTCCTAAATATCAAATTGACTTAAGCATGAAACCCATGCTTGAAAACAAATTTTCTTTTTCTTCTTTTGCTTTTTACATGAAATACAAATTATGAAGACCAAATATAGTTACATTTTCCAACATGATTTATTTTGAAGGATGGCTCTTTTGATACCTTTTATTAGGAACCTTAGAATGTTCCTGTTGTTCATTTCTTGTCTCTTCCTGGTTGGCAGCAGTTTTGTCATTTGATAATTCTCCCTCTGAGGCTTCCTCTTTGTCCTTTTCTTCTTTTGTTTTTGGTTCACTTGAGAATGAACTTCCTTGTTCAGCCTTTGGTTTACGAAATTCATCAAATGTTACATTGGTGCTCTCGAATATTTGGGAGAGTCTTTGATTTTAACATCTGTATGATTTACTTTTGCAGGAGTAACCAACAAAAATGCCTTCATCTTCCCGAGAGTCAAATTTTCTAGTCTTTTGGTCTTCCTTTTAATACATAATTTGCTTCTAAATAGTCTGAAGTGTTTGACATTTGCAAGTCTTCCTTTCCATAGTTCGTATGGAGTCTTGTCGCAAGTGTTTCTAAGCAAACCCCTGTTCAAAATGTATAGTGCTGTATCAACTACCTGAACCTAAAATTTGTTGTCCAATTTTGAATCATTCAATGTTGTTCCAACCATTTCTTCTACTATTCTATTTTTCCTTTTGATGACTCCGATTTGTTGTGGTGTCCTAGCTATTGAGAGCTGTCTCTTTATTCTATGTTCCTCACAAAAGTGTTGAAATACTTTGGATGTTAATTCTCCACCGCTATCTGATCTCAAATGTTTGATCTTCAAATCAATTTCATTTTCAACTATTTCCTTATAGATTATGAAACATTCAAACACTTCAGACTTTTTCTTCAAAAAGACGACTACTGTCATCCTAGTATAATTGCTAATCATTAGCATTAAGTACTGCTCACCATCTAGTCCTTTAGTCTTCATTGACCCACATAGATAAGTGTGTACCAATTCTAGTGGTTTTGATGTGGAATGTTCCATGGTCTTGAATTCAACTCTTGTATGTTTTCCATGCCTGCAATGTTTAAATGTAGTGCTGGTTGGTTTCGAAATCTACAACATTTCTCTCACAACCTCCTTTTTATTGATTTTGACAAGGTTTTCAAAGTTCATGTGTCTCATTTGTCTATGCCAAAGCTAACTTTCATATTCTTTTTCCAAGAAAAAAACTTTGTTAACAATCCCGTCTAAAGTGTATATGTCATTTGGAGTCCTAGTTGCAGTTGCCACCAACTTGCCAAAATTTTCTTTCATTTCACATTTCTTGGAGTCAAAGAGCAGTGCATGTCCTTGATCACACATTTGACTTACACTCAACATACTAAGATTGATATTTTCATTGAGAATCACATCTTATGTTGTAGTATCCTTGCCTCCAAGCTTGAATGTTCCTATTCCTATAATGTTTGCAGGTCCATCATTTCCAAAGGATACTGTTCCGTCCTTTCCCTCTTTTAGAGAGATGTTTTTTGTTTTGTTTTGTATTTTTGTATTTTTGTCATTTTTCTGTCCGTCGCTGGCCATATGTGTTGAGTAGCCACTATCAACATACCATACATTCTTCTTTCTCTGAGCTTTTAGGGCAAGTACACAACTCTATGCTTTCCTTTTCCAAACTTTTGGAGGAGCATTAAATTTCGTTGGGATTCCCTTGGGGAGCAGTTAACTTGCAATATTTAGCCAAATGTCAAAATTTGTTGCATTTATGGCATTCTACTTCGTTTCTTAGACATTCAAACCTTTTATTGTGATGCCTGTAATTTTCTCAAAAATTTCTGGGATAATCATCCCTGAAGGACCTTCCAAAGTTTCTTTTGTTCTTATCAAAGGCCTGGCAATTTACAACTTTATGTCCAAAATTTCCGCAAGAGTAACAAACACCAAGAAATATGGTTTGATACCTGAGAGGAGGAGACCTTCATGGTATTTTTCTCCAAGAGCCTTCTTACTGATAGTAAACCTCTTGTTCCATTGGGAAGCCTCTTTCCTTCTCGGTAGATCCTCGAGTAATTTTTGCATAAGTTTTTTGTCCATCTCCCTTTTCTATTGTGGAGGAGGTCAAATCTTTTATGAATGTTTCCCTGTAGCTCATTCCTATCTTGTTACTATGCGGCCTTTGACTGCTGATAAGCTCATCTAATGATTTGGATCTATTTTCAAAGTTCTATTGGATATTTATTTTATGTGCTTCCTTTCGTAAAGTGATTATTTCTGCTTCTAGATTTTCCCTTGCCTTACTGCTTTCTTCCAATTCTCTTATGCGTGATTCTTCAACTTTTTAGGCTTTCCCAACTACACGTTGAGGTTGATGATGGTTTCATTCGATTCTTCATTTTTCTTATTGAGGCTTCTGACATGTTATTTTATTTATTTTAGTTCAGCTTCCAGAGATTTGACTTTTCCTCTTTTAACCTTGATATCCTTTATAACTCTGACCATTTCATTTTGAAATACAATCTTGTTCATCTCTTGTTCATCATTTTCTTCTTCTTTAAAAGCTTCCTTAGTGTTGTCCCTGACCATGAATAATACTCTTCCCGTGTCATTCTCCTCATTGCTGTCACTTTCTTTTTCAGATGAGGAGCTATCTTCCTTAGAGTAAAAGATTTTCTTAAAGCCTTTCCTTTTACCTTGCGTTTTGAATCGTATCTTATTTTTTTTCCTTTCTGGGGTGCTGCTTCTTTGTTAGATTTCTTATGTGGACACTTGGAAACAAAATGACCAATCTCACCAAAATTGAAAGATATTAAGGGAAGCTTACCCTTGAATTTACCTGTTCCTCTTTTTAATTTTCTCACAAAGTTTGCAACTTCTTCATCTGAGTATTCATCATCGCAACAACTGGATCTTGGCCTTGATTCTTGTTTGCTTTTCCTAGTCTTCTTGGATGCTGTGAATGTTTCTTCTCGGTTAGATGGACTCTCTTGTTCTTTTCTCATTTCGTTAGTTGTATGTTTTCCTTGCAATTGGTCCATGATGAGCTTTTCTAAATCATCTCTTTGATCTTAGTACCTTTTGAACAACTATGTTGCTATCCATTGGTTCTACCAATGCCTCTATATCATTCACTATTTCATCAATAGAGAGAAAATAAGCTGCAATGTTTTCCTCTTCGTTCAGTTTTCACTGCTTAAATTGACTTCGGTGGGTCTGGAGGTTAGCCTCTACCTTTTTACCTCCTTCATATATATTTTGAAGCTTCTCCCCAACTTCTTTCATTGATGTGCAGTGATTCACTTTGACATATACAAAATCTGACACACCATTTAGGAGGGCATTTTAAACTTTTCCATTACTTTCGTAAAGCCTTCGATCATCATCATCCGAAGGACGAGTTGGAGGTTCCTTGTATTCGGTCAACACGACATTCCAAACATCAAATCCTTGTTCTTGAAGATATGCCTCCATATTTCTAGTCCAAAATGAATAGTTGTTCCCATTAAGTATTGAAATTCCTGACATATTCCACTACATGGTCTCCTTCCAGTTATTAAGCTCCCAGTGAAGGTACCAGATCTGATACCAATTGTTGAAAATAATGAGGGGGGTGAATCAATATTTCTTAGTAATTAGTAACTTATTAATATTTTCAGAGCATTAATTAATATTCAACATCAATCCAAAGCATAAACAAGAGTAGGAAGTAGATACCAAAATTTTTAGGTGGAAAGACTTCTGGGAGAAAAAACACGGAAAGCTT
The DNA here is from genome assembly GCA_000404065.3 of Pinus taeda. Taxonomy (NCBI): domain Eukaryota; kingdom Viridiplantae; phylum Streptophyta; class Pinopsida; order Pinales; family Pinaceae; genus Pinus; species Pinus taeda. The sequence continues at coordinate 123,835 of APFE031430165.1, read as the reverse complement.
CTTTAATAATTTATGAGTACATTGATGCTTCAACTCCAACTGAAAGGGGAGCTCCAAATCCCTAGTACTCTAGAAAAGTGTTCAATTTTCCTTCTCTAACTAGAAGGATGCTCCAATGCCCTGGGTTTACCAGTAGTTGTTGAAAGGATGCGTCAACACACTAGAAATCTCCAACCTTCTCCAACACCACCCTACCACCCTGAACTGTTTTGAGGCGCCAACATGAAGGTGACTTCAGCCACTTGCCTAACACCACTCGACCACCCTAAAATGATAATACGTTTGACAGTTATTATGGTCTCCTGTACTAGGGATAATGACCCACTTACAATGAGTATATTTCTACAAAATATTTGTGGGCTCCCGTACCAAGGGATAATGGCCCACTTACAATGAATACTGATATACCAATGAAATCCCAAAAATCCTTACAGTCAACCTTCAAAACTTCTACTCTAGAAAACCTAACGCAATAAATGAACCAAGTGAGAGTGGTGTAACATGATGATGCCAGTGAAGTGTTACACAAAGGTACCTTTATAGTTAAGTAATGATTAAACCTAGATTGCTGATGATGATGTTCTTGCTGTTGTACAATAGTGCTAGAACAAAAAAGTTCAACTACTATTTTTAAGGAGAATGACACTATTACTGTATCGCTGTCAGAAAGAATTTGGATGACAAGGTTTCCTTAGAAGCTTTTTACGAAGGAAAACATCAAATATATATATCCTTACTGCTGCAAATGGGATGATGAGACAACAAAATCTTTACTGTGGTGATAGTAATGCTGAAGATGACACAATGAGGCTTGTTGATAATGACCTTTTTCTTGCGACATGATGATGAAGTTGCCAGACAACACTGATATGATAATGATGGTGACCAAAAGCACTATTAAGGTTACTCTTATGAAAAATATCCAAACACCGAATTAGGACTTAGTCCCTATGTTCTTTTTGCAAGTTATTTATGCTCAATTTTATCAATTGTAGCTGCGGCTATAAAACTAAATAAGAGGGAACATACCTCTATAGATATGAGTAAGTTTTTTTAAAAACTGTCACTTCAAACTTCTGCCGAGTGAGGTCGGCTTCACTTATATCACATGCACATATATAAGTATGTTCTTTAAATACATTTAGATAGTGAGACAACTCACAGATTCGAGCCACTTCTTTGCTGGTCATAACAATCATTCATACCTCAGAAAAGGAGTCGAAGGTCAAGAAGTGATTGCAATATAGGTCCGATATTTAAGGCTCTTGCTACTATTTTATTTTTCCTCAAGACCGAGGTCTGATAGGTCAAAAACATAGAAGTAAGCCCTTGACAATGCTCAGGAAAGTATGCCGAAACAATATCACAGGGGTGTGTTCTTCGGCACTGAAAAATTTGATGATAAATCTTCAGATGCAAGGCCGCAATACCATAATTTAACCCAGTTCAAAACGTCTCTCAATCCTCTTCAAAATGAAATTCTAGATGGCTTACAATCTTGTAATAGATCATAAACATAACTCTTCCTTCTTGCTGGAGTGCACAAAAGTCCATTTCAAGGAATATAGAATTCAATTCATTTTAGAAGGAGGATTGAATGGCTTTGCAACCATCCTCTATCAAGAGGAAAAAAACCACAAACCCTTGATCCTTAGCCCCTTTTTTGTTCATGCATAGATCATAATAGTGAAACTCCCATCACCACAAACATAACCAAAACCCTCTCATCTGATGCAACAATGTCCACAAGGGCCAAGTTAATTTCAAAGATCAATTGCAAAAGATAAGCATTGAATAAATACTTGAGGAGGGCTAATCGAAGCGTTTAAATAGTTTTATCATGGATAGAAAGGGGCTTCCAAAAGGTGAGCCATTGGAGGGACTTTAGGAGCATAATCCCTTTTTGTAATTTTGATTTTTATTTAAAACGAAGCCCAAAGATGAGGTCTCTACCCTTTTTGGAGTTAGGTTTTATATTTTCTTTGAAACCAAGACCCCTTATGATATAAAATAATATCTAAAGCACTTTAAGAAATATGTTAGACTTAAATTTTGATGAAAGCCCAACTCCCTTGATTTGAATGATATGTTGGCCAATGAAGGATTGCCACATCATGTTCCTGTGGGGTTTTTCCTCACAAGATGGGGGTTTCATCTTCAAGCAAGGATATATCTCAAATCATGAGGCCTCTCAATACTAGTGGAATCAACTCGACAAGGAGAATTCAACAAAGATGATCATGACTTGAAAAACCATGATTTTCCATGTCATTTTGGTCAATAAAAGGTGGGGCATATTTGGGTGCTGCTTGGGTTGACATCAATGACAACCACATATCAACAAATTATAGTGGTGTTGTGACAATGACATGTTAAGATCAATGGAAGTACACCAATGGTATTGATAAATAATGACTAACAATGTATCCATAGTAATGTTATTCTTCTACCTTTTATTTTCAAGGTGGCATGGTGGTGCAAGGCAGAGATTGGAGTCTGAGAACACTTTGTTAGTTTTGATGGTTGGGTAGCATCACACGTGTTCTAGGCTCAACTCTAGTCAGAGAGGCATAGAAACACAAGAACTCTAGAACCCAATTTTTTTTCAAGAGAAAACACCTAGAGATTCCTCAATTAAGTCAATTAGTCAGTAATTAGTTTTCCTAAGTGTAACTTAGGAAAAATGATTAATTAACATGAAATAATTGAGAAAGGTGAGATACTCTGGAAACTCACATGGATTGACTTAGAGATGATCTTAGCTATTGATGAGGATTTAATCGTGGCTGATGGTGAGCCATTGAGAGATCGTAAGAGGAGGTCGATGGGGTTGGAGCAAAATACAGAGGAAGAGCAAGTTTCCTTGGAAAATCAATTTTCTAGAGAGTAACATTGAACATGAAAAATTTGAGCTAGAAGGAAGCGAGAGGAAGAGGGATATCAATAACAGTTTTCTAGAGGAGGATTCTAGATCTGGAAGAGTCATTTGAGGGTGAGACGAGTTTTCCTTAGGAAGCTGTGCAAGGCCTGTGTAGGGAGGCTTGAAAGGAAAATTCAATTTAGCTAGAGGAGTTGGTTTAGTTGCTGGGGGTCGGGATAAATTCTAGGAGGCCAGGCGAGTCACTTTCAGGGGTTGAGATGACAGAGTTGCAAGGTTCAACGTGTTCTGGAGGCAGTGAAAATTATCCCACGCATAAGATCATGCATGGCATTTCCTATAGCCCAGTTCGACTAGATTTCAGAGCAGAATAAGTTGTGGTGCTGAGTTATTGGCCTTGCATATATTTTGCTAGTATTTCTTTAGATTTTATTGCTAGATTAAGCATCCAAGTTGTACTCAAAATTTATGCTGCTGCATAATAATAAAACCCTCGTCTGCTGCTTTGATTTTCCAACATTGGGTTTCTCTGGGGACTATTGTCCAAAAATAACGGTGTCATATTTTTGTGTGTACACTCTATATTTCTTAGTTTCCAACATTTTATTTTCTGCAACATTTTTATTTGTGAGGAATTGCAGTGTGATTTTTCTTTGTTTTCCATAGCAAATATATTGCATAATTGATCAGTTAGAAGAACAAATTTCTAGTTGTTTCATTTTAAGGAAAATTTCACATGGTATCAGAGCACAATTTCTCTAGATTTATGTAGAGTGAGCCAGGCAGTTCAAAATGTTGGGCAAAGGGGTCGAATTTTTTAGTGCAGGTGGCAAGAAAAATTCGCAGATCTCAGTGGCAGTTCCAACATGTAGTGGTGAAATCAGGAAACAATTCCGGTGAAGTAGATCAATGAATTCAAAGAGCAGATTTGGGCGCAATTGTATTTGCAACAATTTTGCAGTTGTAGAATCAATGTTGAGTGGAAGAGGAATTGCACACAGTAAGGGATTTGCTTATAGGGTTTCCAATTTGAGTCTTGAAGGAAATCCGAAATTTCCAGTTGCAGGAGCAAGTAGCCAAGTAGGAGAGGAGGAGATTCCTGTTTATTTCCTAGTTGTGAGTTTTGCAAAAATTGGCCTCAATAGGACTTCGAGATCATGATAGCTAGATGGAGCCTCAAATTATTGTATTTGGAAAGTTAGGATGAATTCTTGCTAGATGAGCATGGTCTAAGGACATATGTAGAGAGAGTTGTGGAAACGCTGACAGAATTGCAAAAATGAGATAAATACAATAATAATATGGCCAAGGCAAAGTAGTTGATCCTCAATGGAGTGCAGGATCATTAGTCTCACGCATAGTAGCCAAGAATACGACCAACTAAATGTGGGATACTCTCATAGAATTATACCAAAATCTTTTTGAGAACCGAAAGATGTTCTTGAAAGAGAAGCCGAGGACCACTAGAATGTAGAAGGGAAAATGAGTTACCCCCAACCTCACTAGGATTTAGGATATCCAAAGTGAGTCTGCCACAATTAGAGAGACACTAAGAGAAGTTGAACTGGTGTGTGTAGCTATCAACGATTTCACAGAAAAGTGGGCTAATTTTGTCCTAGGAATCACTGGATGATATCAATTACCAGTTTGGGATCGATTATGGGAATATTTCACGTAGGAAGTGATGAGACTTGCTCTAGTCAAGAGTATTTTCGGTGGCAACAATAGAGGATTGAAGAGTGTGAAGGAGAAGGATAACATATCTCTTGTGTTGAAGGGAAAGGCAAAGAAAAGTACTAGTCAGGGATAAGGCTCACAGGGATGGCAAAAGAAGAAGGACCTATCAAATATCAAATTCTTAAGGTGTAGTGAGTTTGGTCACTATAGTACCTGATGTCCTTAGAGGAAGGACAAGAAGGAGAAGCAGGAGCCAGCAACAAATTTGACAAGGATTGATCAATTTTCCTCTAGGTTGGAGGAAGATTTTGTATTGTATGCAACTATACCTCCATGATAGAGGTGGGGATACATTGAGCTCTAGACTCCAGGGTTGCATAGAGCTGGGCAGGATCCTTTGAGGAGAGCATCAGACAAAGGCAGTGCCCCCTTTTTAACCTTAGCTGCCTATGAAA
>APFE031430165.1:95250-115802 GCA_000404065.3 Pinus taeda | reverse complement strand
ATATGCATCTATTGGTACAGTCGGTATTCTCCATCTATCCATTGAATCTACAAACTATTGAGCATTAGTGGTCTAAAGTCTTGTAAAGCTTAGGGTGTTCATGCATGTCTTGAGTAAAAAACAGAGTTGAAACGGTTATCTGGCTTGATCGAAACCTTCATCCATTCCAATAGTTCAAAGAACAATATTTAAGATTATATGTTACCAGGCATCTCTGAGCTACAACCTAGGAGAGTTTCCTGGAGTGATAACAGGCGGTACTGAAGTTTAACTAAGTACCTAACCCTTCAAACAAGGTCCTCCAAAACGCTGATGTAAACTTTACATCGCGGTCAGAAATTATAGTTTTTGGCAGCCCATGTAGCCTAAAAATATTTTGCATGAAGATATTGGCAATCTGCACCACCTTGAATGTGGATTATACTGGTATAAAATGAGCTTATTTGCTTAATTTTTATATTACCATCATTATTGAATTGTTTTGCTTTTTGGATTTGGGTAGTCCTGTGATAAAATCAAGGGAGATGGTCTCCCACTTCCATTATAGAATTGGTAATGGGTGCTGTAACCCAGCGAGATGCTGATGTTTTGTTTTAACTTGCTGATGTTCCAGGCAGCGTGTCAAATATTCTGCTACATCCTTTTTCATACTTGGCCAATAGTACTCCTTTCGGAGTGTTTTAATTAGTTTTTGGTATCCTGGTTGTACTGCATAGGGACTCTTATGATATTCATTCATAATCATATTTTTAATGTTATTTTGGTTAGGCACATATAATCTTTTCTTATAATTCAGCATACCTGCGAAATCCATTTCATATCCTAGCTGATATTCATGGTTGTTTGTGTTTTGAGCTTGCTGTCCTAACTGCTGATATTCTGGTTCTTGCTCCATTGCTTCTTTAATTAATTCATTGAAGGTAGTTCACACTTCGCTGTAAGAAACTTCATAAAGTCAATGGACCTTTCGACTCAAAGCGTCAACTACCCAATTCACCTTTCCCTTCAGATGTTTGATCAACAAATCGAATCCACTTAGAAAATCTACCCACCAAGCTTGTCTAGCATTTAAAGTGGGTTGCTTAAAGTAATTAGTCATGCTGTGATAATCAGTCATTAAAAGAAACTTCCCACCCATCAAATAGTGACGCCACATTTTTAATGTGTGAATGGCGACTGTCAATTCTAAGTCATAGGCCTGTTCATGCTCCTTCAATTTCCTGGACTCATAGGCGATTACCTTCCCATCTTGTATTAAGACCCCACCTACCCCTTCCTTGCTAGCATCTGTACACACCACATAGCCCTTGCTTGGATCTGTTATGCTTAAAATTGGTGCAGTGGTGAGCAAATGCTTAAGTTGCTTAAAGATCTTTTGACATTCTGTTGTCCATTTAAAATTTTTTCCATTTTTTCTATAGGGAGGTAATAGGATAGGCCACCTTAGAGAATCCTTCAACAAATCGTCTATAGTATCCTTCTAGTCCCATGAAAGATCTTATATCTACTACGCATTTTGGTATTGTCTATTGCATTATGGTCTTTATCTTTTCTGGGTCTACAACAATCCCATCTTTGGTAATAATGTGGCCTAAGTACTGAATCTGTTCTTTAAAAAAATCACACTTGCTGAATTTAACATACAATTGATGTTCCCGGAGAGTCTACAACACTATCCTGAGGTGCTCCTTATGTTCTTCAATATTCCAGGAATAAATCAATATGTCATCAATAAAGATTAATACAAATTTATCTAAATACTGATGAAATATACTGTTCATTAGACACATAAAGGTCGTAGGGCCATTGGTTAGCTCGAAGGGTAACACTATAAACTCATAGTGCCCATAGCGGGTCCTAAAGGCAGTTTTAGCTATGTCTTCCTCCTTGATTATGATTTGGTGGTACCATGATCGTAGATCAATTTTTGAAAATTTCGTTGCCCCTTTTACTTGGTAAAATAGTTCATCTGTGCGAGGCAAAGGGTACTTTCTCTTAATAGTCAACTTATTTAGTGGATGATAGTCCATACTCATATGTAGGGTACCATCCTTCTTTTTTACGAATAGTACAAGGGCTCCCCAAGGCGACACGCTAAGGTAGATGTAATTTTTATCCAGCACTGTAATTGCATTGTTAGTTCCGTCAGTTCTGGTGTGTTCATACGATAAGGAGCTCGAGACACCGGGGTTTCTCTTGGCACCAATTCAATGGTGAAATCTATGTCTCTCTTTGGAGGCAGCCCTGATATTTATTCAGGAAATACATATGTAAAATTCTGTATTACAGGGATACTTTCTAGGGAAACAGACCTGTCCTTTGAGTTGGCATAACCAACCTAAATAGCATAAATCTGGCATCCTTTTCTCATGCACTTTTCCAGCTGAGAGGTGGTTATTGGCCATAATTTTAGTGGTCTCAAAATGCCTTGTATCTCCTATTTGTCTCCTTGCTCATTCATGTAACAAATAGTTTTCATTTTACATTTTATAATGGACCAACACTTTTTGAACCAGTCCATGCCTATCAAGACATCACATTATCTTAGGGGAAGTACGTTTAGATCTACCACCAAAGGCTGACCTACTATTTCCAAAGGACAGTTATTGACCTTGGCCAACACAAGTCTCTTTGCTCCTGTTGCTAGTTGTACTAACCAGGGGTTTTTAAACTTGACAGTTTGTAATTTACATTGCTCAACTATCTTAGGACTAACATAACTTAACGTAGCTCTAGGATAAATCAAAACATATACAGTATGATCAAAGATTTTACCTTCAAATTCCACCATAGTCGGCTAGTATTCTGCCTGATGATCTTCAAGGGCGACATTAATTTTTGGAATACTCCGGGCTACGTCTCCTACCATAGATGCTTGTGAATCTACGAAATCTATTCAGTGCCTTTACAGCTAGGACAACTCTTAATGTAATGTTGCCCTCCACATCCCCAACATTGTATTGGGGGTCTAGCTATTGCTTCGATTTCAATTCTGCTTGATTGCTCACTAGGTTTGGGTTCATGGGGAGGTCTAAATCTAGACTAATTTCTATGCAAATTTCTATTAATCTGACCCTTGGGAGGTCCTTTGCTGATATTGCCTCGATTTCCCTTATTGCCAACAACAAACTTATTGCCTTTCTTGTCAGTCCATTTATTCCCTATAACTTCTCCTTTCTGTTTGCTTTGTTGATAACATATCCTGGCCTTTCGTATGACCTCATCCATCATTTTTGGGTTATCGAACTCAATTCGCTCTTTTGTGAACAATGGTTAACTACTGACAAATTGTTGTACCTTTTATTTCTTTTATTGTATGTAAGGTACATACCGAAGTAAGGAGGTAATATGGTAATAAAATCATCGATTATTTGCTTTCCAAGCCGCAGGTCATGGAACTCTTTTGCCTTCTCGTCATAGAAGCACTCTGTTAAATATATTTCTTTAAAGTATCTCTGAAACTTTTCCCAAGTTATGTTTTGTTCATTTACCCCTCGTACAACTTTTACCTCTTTCCACCATAAGGTGGCCTTCCCTTGCAGCTGGAAAATGGCCAAACGAGCCTTTAAGTTGTGGGCATATTTGTATAGCTGAAAATATTTATTCATATTAATAAGCCAGGCTTCAGCTGCCTCCCCCAGTTCCCCATCAAAGAGTGGCGACTTTATTTTCCGAAACTCCCCTTGTAGTTTTGTCCTCTGCCTCTTCTGTGTTTCATGCTCGAAGGCATTATCTAACTTTTCATCTTGATTTTCTTCCCCTCCCTCTGTTTCCACATACTCAGTTTGATACTCTTGTTCTCCTAACATATGTCCATGTTCGGGGTTGGGAATCGGCTGACATTGATTTTTCTTATGTGACAGGCTTTTCATAATCTTTTCCTGTTCCAGCATTATGCTTTCATTATCTAGCTGTAGTTGGGCCATCTCGTTCCTTAATTCATGCACAGTCTCCAATATTGTAGGATTGGTGTTGCGAGGTTCTTCTCCTAACTGTACCCATACTTCAGGGTTCATTTCAAGAAAGTTTGCAGGTCCTAGGTCTGTCATGTTTCTGTGAGGAATGCTGACAATCCTTCTCATGTTCTTCTTTTGCTCTATGTACATGCACAAGAATATCAGTTAACAATAATTGTATTTACTTATCTGTTTAGCTCCAGAGGCCTCAGTTTGGTAACCTTGGCTCTGATACCACTTGTCACACCTCCATAATCACACAAATATTAAAAATAAAAATAAAAATCCACTATTTGTAATTTTGATTAAGGCATGGTTATAAAATATTTACATTTGTATTGGCATATAATGTATTGTACATAGGTAAGAGACTTAGGCTGACTTCCGTATGCAATAACTTCAAGTAATTGAGCTCTGACAGGGATATAATTGCACAAGTGATTTTCTTTATATAATCAAATCGTTCTCGGCTTTAGTCACATGTGGTTTTGGTTAGAAATTTGATTATGTATTAATGGTATTCTCTGCCACAGAGACGTGGCAAGAGCAGGCTTTGTCCATTCACCGAGCTGCCCACGAGTTGTACTCCTTACCTCATTCCCCTCGCTTCATCAATGGTGTGGAAGCTTAGGCTCTGATCTGATGGTTGTGATTCATCCTAGAAATCTTCAACAATTTGTTTGTTGGTGATGAGTTTCATTGTTCACCTCTGCTCTTTGGCTCTTAGCTTTGCTACTAGGGTTTCGCTTCAGGTGAATTCGGCTCTACGACCAGTGTTTCGCTTCATGAGGGTTTGCATAGTGTCTAGGATATCATGGCTCTGGTAAAGACCCCCGGGGTAGATGGCTTCTCACCCTAGGTGCAGCAAGATCCAGGCCAGTTAGAAGGTTTATTTCCTTTGATTTACATTTAGTTCATTGACTATTGGCTTTTGTTGACATATTATTAATTTTTGGTTGTAGGTCATGCGAAAGCAGACAAGAGGTGCTCAAAGCTCACCATAGAGGGTTTCGTGGAACTTGCTTCCATCCTCCTGCTCAAGTCGCTTAATGGATTACAGGTATGTCCTATCTAGCCACGCTTGTATATTATTAACAGAGTAATGGATTAAATAGTTGATTCGATGCTTATTTGTAATATCCCGTTTTAGAGATATTCCCCAAAACCCTAGTAAACTCCAACCAAATACGCACAAATAATATAATAACTGGGAAACTCAAAATGATAAAAATAATAGTGGTGCAACATGTAATAATATAAACATGAGATATAAGGAGATACTTGAGAAATGTAGAGAGAAATGCTAAGCCATTTTATTATACTGAGTAATGTAATGAGTACAGGAGGTGATCAGAAGGATGGCACCTCGACTTGCACTAGGCAAGTGAAGAAATACACTTAGAATAGAAAAGGCATGGCCTCTCTCTGAACTGCATGGATGTTGCTGGGAAACTGTCGTGCTACTGTTGCTACAGGAAATCAAATGAGGATTTGGGGTTGTTCCACTCCTTAGAAAATTCTGAAACTATGGAACTAGCCTCTACTCAGAAAACCCAGAAAAACCCAGAAAGCGTTTCTGAAATGGCTGACCCTCGAAAATCACCCCCTTGGGGAATCACGCAATCCCTCAAGGTTCTACACTGCCACTGAGTAGGATCCTCCAAAATACTGCCTGAAACTCTGCTAAACTCCTCCAATATGCAAGATCTAATCTCTTGCTCAATATCCCAGCTCAACTACTCCACAAACCCACAACCCAGAACTACTCTTAGAAAAATTGCGTCCCTCTCTCTCAAGATTGCATAGTCCTCCAATGCTCAGCTCCACCTCAATGCCAAAGATTAAAGCTATTGCAAAAATAATACTGAAACTACCTTGCCCGAATAGGCACTCGAAGTCCCCCGGGGCTAAGGGTGAGATCTCCAAACGGAGACACTCAGTGCACTAAACAGTGCTGCAGACAGGATAAACAGCGAGCGTGCTCCAAGTCGAAGTGACTAGCTCAAATGCTTGTAACTGAATGACAAAATGAGGAGGCTCCTCTCTCCTTTATAGCATTGGCCCCTCTCAATCCCAAGACTCACCTCCTCCAATGTAAACCCCTTTTGCCACGTGTTACTTTCCCATCTGTGCAGTCCCTCCAAGTGTCTACGTGGGCCCCATCTTTGCGCGGTCCTTTGGCCCCCTTGGCTCCCCTTTAAGTCACAATGTTGTGATACTAGGAAGTGACTTTTATTTTAAAAGTGAGTTATGTCCCCTTTTCCTCACCTTTTTATTTACAAATAACTATAGAAGGCAAAATTGAGCAAAATCGAATATTCTAATTAGCCATAGCTAATTAGGAATATTACAGTCTCCCCCAACAAAATGTTGCTTGTCCTCAAGCAACTGAAGTGATGGATGTTGCAAAATTTTTTCACTCTCCCAAGTGGCATCCTCATCCGGCAAATTCTTCCACCTCACCAAGAATTCCTAGATTGTCCTGTTCCGTAGCTGCCTCTCCCTGGTATCAATAATAGCCTCCGGCTGCAACACCAAATGCCCCTCATCATCTGTGGGTGGTAGCTCATCTGTCATTGTCACATGCTGTCCCAACACCTTCTTCAGGTATGATACATGGAAAACATTATGAATCTTGCTGCCTTGGGGCAGCTCTAACTCATGTGCAACCTGTCCAATCCTGCGTATCACCATGTATGGTCCATAAAAGCGGGGCTTGATCTTTTCAACCCCCTTTTATTTCAGTGACGACTGTCAGTATGGCTGTAATCATAGGTAGACAAAGTCTCCTACCTCAAACTGTCTCTCCACCCGACCCCTGTCAGTATACAGCTTCTGCTGGTTCTGCGCTGTAGCCATGTTATCCTTGAGAGCTTGGAGAATATCCTGACTCTCTTGGATCCAAATCTTGGCTTTAGGAGCCTTGCTAGCACCAAAAATCATGTCAGCAAAAGATAAAGGATGATGTCCATACAAAGCATAGAATGGTGACATACCAATGGACATGTGATGTGTAGTGTTGTAGCAGTACTCTCCCAGATGCAGCCATTTTAGCCATGCTCGCTACTGCCCACTGACATAGTTATGCAAGTAGCCCTCCAGCCACTTGTTAACTATCTCTGTCTGCCCGTCCGTCTTTGGTTGATAACTGGTACTTGGTGTCAATTCCGTCCCCACCAACTGGAAAAGCTCCTGCCAAAATCTGCCCATGAAACAGTTGTCCCTCTCACTGGTGATGGTCTTGGGAAGACCATGTAACCTGAAAATCTCTTTGAAGAGTAGCTCGGCCACCTGCGCTGCTGTTTAGTGTTCGGATATAGTGAAAAAATGTGAGTACTTTGTCAGCCGATCAACGATGACAAAGATGCAGTCCTTGCCCTGTACCATGGGAAACCCTGTGATGAAGTCCATCGAAATACACTCCCATTTCCCCTCCAGAATGGGAAGAGGCTGCAATAGTCTTGCTGGATGGTTCATTTCCCTCTTGTTCCTTTGGCAAACATCGCACTCCCGGACATGCTGGAGTACGTCCTCCTTGAGGCCCTTCCATGAGAACCTCTCTCTAATGGCCCTGTAGGTTTTGGTAAACCCCTGATGACTTGCCAATGGTGAATCATGTGACGCCTAAAGTATCTTCTTCTTGAGCTGAGATCCCTCATTCAAGAAGATCCGGTCCCTGTAGTAGATGATCTCATCGAACACCTTGTACCTGTCATCTGCCACCTGCCCATCCAGAACCTCACACACAAATCTATCCTTGGAGTACTCTACTAGGAGTCGAGCCCTCTAGTCTGCATCCAAGCTCATAAGAGACAACATGGCTGGTCTACGTGAAAGGGAATCTGCTACCACGTTGTTCTTACCCTTGACATACTCAATGTCAAAGTCATACGCTTGGATCTTACTGATCCACTTCTACTACCTCTCCTGTAGCTGCTTCTGCTCGAAAAAGAACTTGAGGCTGTTATGATCAGTCCTCACACTGAACCTGTTACCCACCAAATACTGCCGGTACTTGGCCAATGCATGCATGATGGCCATCATCTCCTTGTCGTATATATAATACAACCTCTCATGCGAAAGGTGACCTCCCTACATCAACACTACGCCGATCCCCTCTCCCGATGCATCACACTCCAAAAAAAATGGCTGCGTAAAATCTGGCAATGCAAGCACTGGGTAGCTACTCATAACCTCCTTGAGCCTGTCAAAGGCTTGCTGCGCTGTATCCGACCAACCGAATGCCCCCTTCCTCATCAAATCTGTCAGGGGTGTAGCAAGTTGTGAGAAACCCTTGATGAACTTCCCGTAGTAAGTGCAAATGCCAATGAATCCTCGAAGTTCTGTCACCTTTCTTGGCTCCGACCAATCTCTAATGGCCCTAATCTTCTCCTCGTGGACCCTCACTCCATCCACCCCTATGATGTGTCCCAACTATAGCATCTCCGTCAACCCGAACTCACATTTGGAGAGCTTGGAATAGAACTACTGCTCCTCCAAGATGCGCAATACTGTCTCAATGTGCTAGAGATGCTCCTCCCAAGTCCTGTTTTATATGAGGATATCATCAAAGAACACCAACACAAACTTCCTTTAGTGACTGCGGAAGATGTGATTCATGCAAGACTAAAATGTAGCTGGGCAATTGGTTAGCCCGAAGGGCATCACCAAAAACTCAAAGTGCCCATAGTGACACCTAAAGGCGGTCTTGGGAATGTCCTACTCCCTCACGCGAATCTGATGGTACCCAGATCTCAAATCAATCTTTGAGAAGAACCGTGCTCCTCTCAACTCGTCCATCAACTCATCGATCCTGGGTATGGGGTACCTGTTCTTCAGGGTCTTCTTGTTCAGGGCCCTATAGTCAATGCACATCCTCAATGTGTCGTGCTTCTTCTTCATCAACAACACGAAAGAAGCAAAAGGACTCGTGCTCGGCCAAATGTGCCCAAGAGCCAACAACTCTTGAATGTCCCGCTCAATCTCGTATCGATAGGCCTTGGGATGCCTATAGGGGGTGGTGACCACTGCCTGTATGCTCTGCTCAAGCTCAATGGTATGCTCAAACCCCTGGTCCGGCGGCTATCCTAGCGGAATCTCCCCAAATACTGTGACATACCGGTCAAGGATGGACTATATCTTTGGGTGCGCTGTCTTCCCTGTAGTCCCTACCTCTGATGCTCGCAGCTGCACTACCCACTCTATGTCTCCCTTTTGGAAGTCTGCCTCCATCCGATGAGCCGAAACAATTTGAGGCGGATAGGTGTGCTGTCCCCGTATCTTCTCATGCCTCCCTATCTTCTCATCATCCCACTCCATCTCTAGTGCCTTCCAATCTGTAGTGACCTTCCCTAGAGTGATAAGCCATTGAACACCTAGTACTATGTTGGTGTCCAGAATGTTGACCACGAAGAAGTGGTCAGTCAATGTGTATGTGCCCATCGTCACTGATAGCTCTGGAACATAATGAGCACATGCCATGGTCTGATCTCCTGGGACCAAAACTAAAAATCCATCGAAGCTCTCTATCGGTATACCTCTCTGCTCAACCATTTTTGCATCGATGAAGTTGTGGGTGGCCCCACTATCAACGAAAACCGATACTCGCTGGCCACATACTGTCCCCCATATGCATAGTGTCAAATACTTGGGAACTCCTCGCAATGCTGCAAGGGCTCCTCAGGTAGGTGCAAAATCTGCACCACCTGTTGCTAGTGGTGGAGGCGGCAAGGGACCCTGCACGGTATGACTATCTCTTGCCTCCACATCATCCTCGTCATCCTCTTCCCTGCTGCTCTCGGAGAAGACCTCAATAGAATGTGCTCTTCCAGCAGCACATTTATGTCTTGGTGCCCATAGCTCCTCACAGGTGAAGCAAAACCGCTTCTTCTTCAACTCCGTCTTGGCATCATCGTCAATCTGTACTCGTCCTGGATTCCCTTCGGAGGTAGAATCCTCACATCCTTCCCCTTAGGCTGAAAAGCCTGTCACTAGGGATAAGGTGTCCGAGTCCTGGGTAAGACATCCTGTAAGTTTTGGGTCCTGCTAATAGAATCTTGAAGTGTGGTTGGTCTAGCGGATCTGAATAAACCCCAAAGTGGCTCTTCTAACCTCTCAACATACATGTAGATCCTCTGTGCCGTGGATAGATCTGGCACCATCATTGAAACCCTCAAAAAGTCTACAATGTAGGTCTCTGGGCTTCCTATCTGTTTGAGCCTCGCCATCTCAACAAAGTGTTGTTCCGGATCCCTCCGGTCAAACCTCTCCATGAATCTCCTAGTGAACTCAGCATACATCATCACTGTGGAATGCCCGAGTGTAACCATTCCATGGAACCACCAATCCTGGGTCTCACCATCCAACTGTATTGTTGCCACCTTGATGGCCTCTACCTCCGACATCTAGTTAAGCTGGAAATAGATGTCCAACTTCTCCACCCAAGACCTTGCTAAACTGTTTGATGAACCATCAAACATAGGCAAGTGGAATCTACTAGTTGTGCGGTGGGTGTCTCCATCATGATAATGCAGGTGTCCTCTGTGATGGTCGTGGGGTTTGCTATCTTGCTGGAGCTGAACAAAATCTCTAAATGAAAGAGCATCCCTGAACTCCTGCCCATAGGCCTGGTACTCTGCAAAATAATCGCCCATATGACCGGGCTCTACCTCTTGCTGGCTGTGGCCCCCATGTCTTCTCCTAAGAAAGTGGGCTTGGTAAAGTGTGTAGGGGCATGTGAGGCCATCTGCGGAGTAGTATCATGCTGAGTGGCACCCTACTCTGGAAAATGGTGAGATGTACCCGATCCCTCACCAATGTGGAAAACCCGTGGGTTCTCACGCTATCTAGCCTCCACTGCTATGAATCTCTGTCCCATCACCTCAATCTGCCTCAACAGATCCTGCACTGATTTGAGGAGCATGTCCGCAAATCTTCTCTCGTCCTCATCTACCATCAGATCCTCTTGATCTGTATCCACTACAGGCTCCTTCTGTTCTACTTCCACCACAGGTTCCTCCTGTTCTACGTCCACCACCAGAACACTGTCTCCCTCTCCGTAGGTGTTCTCCAACCTACACCCAGTGTCTCTGTATCTCCTACCTCTGTAACAGATGTAGGGTTTTCCCCCGGTGTCATAGATTTCTAGCTCCACAAGCTGAGTCAGACCTATGTTCTGATACCACTATAATATCTCATTTCGAAGATATTCCCCAAAACCCCAGTAAACTCCAACCAAATACGCACAAATAATATAATAACCGGGAAACACAAAATGATAAAAATAACAGTGGTGCAACATGTAATAATATAAACATGAGATATAAGTAGATACTCGAGAAATGCAGAGAGAAATGCTAAGCCATTTTATTATATTGAGTAATGTAATGAGTATAGGAGGTGATCAAAAGGATGGCACCTCGACTTGCATCAGGCAAGTGAAGAAATACATTCAGAATAGCAAAGGAATGGCCTCTCTCTGAACTGCGTGGATGCTGCTGCTTCCGTTGGAAATCAAATGAGGATTTGGGGTTGTTCCCCTCCTCTTTGGAACCAACATCTACTCAGAAAACCCAGAAAAACCCAGAAAGCGTTTCTGAAATGGCCGACCCCCGAAAATCGTCCCTTGGCAAATCACGCAATCCCTTAAGGTTCTGCACTGCCACTGAGTAGGATCCTCCAAAATACTGCTTGAAACTCTGCCAAACTCCTCCAATATGCAAGAGCTGATCTCTTGCTCAATCTCCCAGCTCAACTCCTCCACAAACCCACAACCCGGAACTGCTCCCAGAAAAACTGTCCCTCTCTCTCAAGACTGCGCAGTTCTCCAATTCTCAACTCCACCTCAATGCCAAAGATTAAAACTACTGCAAAAATACTGCTAAAACTACCTTGCCGAGTAGGCACTCAAAGTCCCCCAGGGCTAAGGGTGAGATCTCTGAACAAAGACACTCAGTGCACTAAACAGTGTTGCAGACAGGCTAAACAGCTAGTGTGCTCCAAGTCAAAGTGAATAGCTCAAATGCTCGTAACTGAATGCCAAAATGAGGAGGCTCCTCTCTCCTTTATAGCATTGGCCCCTCTCAATCCCAAGGCTCACCTCCTCCAAAATAATCCCCTTTTGCCACATGTTCCTTTCCCATCTGCGCAGTCCCTCTAAGTGTCTGCATGGGCCCCATATCTACGTGGTCCTTTGGCCCCCTTGGCTCCCCTTTAAGTCACAACGTTGTGCTACTACGAAGTGAATTTTATTTTAAAAGTGAGTTATGTCCCCTTTTCCTCACCTTTTTATTTACAAATAACTATAGAAGGCAAAATTGAGCAAAATCTAATATTCTAATTAGCCATAACTAATTAGGAATATTACATTATTGTTCTCAGACAGTTGGAGTATGTTGTCGAGGGATTCCATATCCATAATGGTGTAAATGGCCTGTTGAATTCCGGTCCAGGGTTTTGGTTTGAGATTAAGCCTATCATAGAGAATCATTATGATAACATGATAAATGCCTTTGTTTGAGAAGTTTACACAGAACTTGTTCTTTCATAGTCTTTTCGATGGAGGCCTTGTTTGTCTTATGGTTTATTCATTCAGTATCTTTTTAAAATGTTTCAGGGTTTTATGTTGCCACTTTCCGGAAATTCGATAGAAGGACAAAGGCCCTTCTCTGCGACACTTCTAGGTGTTCTCTTGTCTCGCATGTGAAGCTTGTAGCTATAGCTATCCGAGTACTTTTTTTTTGTTGTTTTAAATATACAATTTAAATTGGGTATTCCCTATTCCACATCTTCCCGAGTTCTGGGTAGTGGTGCATTCGAAGAGATGGGTTAATTCTAAGTGCTGATATATCAATATGTAATATTTGAGACTCTAGTGTTTAAGTTTTGTTAATTCCCAAATGTGTAGCATTTGAAGTACTGGGTTCTTGTTTTTAAGTTATGTCATTGTTCTCAGTTCATGTTTAGTTTCAGTCATTTCATATATACAATGTTGGAGGCAACTCCATTTCTTATATGCATCCATCTCGTATCGAGAAGTTTATCGACTTGTGATATATGTCTCTGTATTTTTTCCGCGGCTACACTTGTTATATGTATATATTACACTCATTGGTAACATGCTTGCATGGTAGCTTCTTTCTAAGAATTCAAGTTTCGACTATTTGATGCACATCATTATTCTGCTTCTTGGATTTTATTTGCCAATCTCAGGAAATGATAAAAAAGGAAAGAGTTTACAATGATCCTTTTAATTTGGAAGTAAATCAGACTTTTCCCATTGTTTCTATGAATACCATCGTTCAGTTTTCACTGTTTTCTTTCTTTCTGTTTGCAAAGAATTATTTACTCACTCTTCCTTCTCATAACTAGCTAGACATAGATCAATTAATCATTATGTTGTGCAGGTTCACTTCTATTTGCGTTTATTCTATACGTGTTTAATTCTATTTTTGTTATGTTGTGCATGTTTAATTCTATTTTTCCTCTCTAGCAGAAGAACAAAATAAAGACTATCTTCGTGAGCCTATACCCAAGTGCCCAAACTCTATTTATGTAGGAATATTTTGCCTCTAAGTTTTAGATATTCATGTACAACACTCATTTCAGGTATTAATTTCTACGAAATCTAAACATTCAATAAACAACTTATAACAATAGATTATTATAGGATTTTTACCTACCTAAACCACTGTAATAAAGAAGAAATCTCAACTGTTGAAGTCACCTATGTTATTTGTAGATTTCAATCGTCCCAACCACCCCGAGGTTGCTCACAAGACCAATGTCTTTTTGCAAGTTTAAGAAGAAATCTCAACCGTTGAAGTCACCTATGTTATTTGTAGATTTCAATCGTCCCAACCACCCCGAGGTTGCTCACAAGACCAATGTCTTTTTGCAAGTTTTTGCACACAGTGCTTTCGCTATCTGGTCACCACCAGACTTAGCTACTCTTACCATTTGACCTCTCACCACGGTTCTTCCTCCCTCTCTCCATGCGCCCCCCCTAGGGCTTTCTTTGGAGAATTCATAATCATGAAGGTAGTTATGGTTTTCTTGGGAAATGTCTTCCCTAACTTCCTTGTTATGAGAAGTTACAAGATTTGTTAATACACATTTTTCTCTCTTTAATAATTAACGCACATTAATACTTAATTCAAATAATAATCATAATATCCAGTTTTGTTTTTATTGTGGCAAGACATTACAATAATATTTCTATATCATGCATGTAGATAACTTATGTCCTCTCAAGAAATATCAAGCATAAAAATTCTATTTTGGTGCATGCAAGGAACTTATTTCCTCTCAACGAACATAAAACTAACTAGTTCAATTTTCATGCATGAAAAACAAGTCCATGTTTTCAAAAGCAAAGTTTAAAAATAATAACCATTAAACACTTGTTTTAGTTTTCAATAATTCTAACACAAAATTCATCTTTTCCATGCATGTAAATATATATTTCTATAACACATTAATTGTTTTTATACATGCATTAAATAATCTTTTTTTTCAAAAGTCTAATGCATTCCACCATTCTTTCATGCATACTCACACCTTTCTCTTTTCCAAGAATTTAATACTGTAATGCATCCAAAATATTTTCTTTTTTTCAAGAATCTATTAAGATAATTTATGCAACCACATTTCACTTTGAAATCTAATACAATGATGGATGCAATTAATAATTTTTTTTTTCAATAATTAACATAACAAATTATTTCAAGAATTCCAATATAATGAATATTATTGTGCACACATTCTTATTAAGAGCCTATAGGAATTATATTAATATCTCCAAGGAAATTAACAATCTAATTTTCTCATAATTTTGACAATCTTTTTTTAATGAAATAATTTATTTTCTTTCTCTTTCACAATTTTTTTTAGGTACATTCATTTCATGAAAAATGTCATGATTTCTTTAATCTTTTGTGTGTGGGCTTTCTTCAGAAGAAAACAACATCCTTAACTCATATTTTATTGTACACAAAATAAACAAACATTTTAATAACTTGTCAAAATGTACACATTTTTTTCAAATGGGATTTGTTTTCAAAACATATATGCTCTGCATGGTGTAAATATCTTGAAAATATGCTTTAGATACTCTTTCAGAGATATTACTACATGGCAGTAATCCATTTGTATCTATTTTGCAAAATATTAAGCATTATATTTTGCTTAAACAGAATATATTGTGGGAACTTTCTCACCCATTATGGAACCTATACAATGTAAATTGAGAACGAATCTTATGAATAAGTTTTTTTTCCAAGTAATAATTTCAAGGATTTTTTCCCTTCCTGCAAGGTTTAATAGAGGAAACTAGTGATCAGTTCCATTCATATGGACACATCTGGATTACTAAATGCTCGGGGTATAAATATGGGATTCTATCCCTTTTTTCGTTCTTGGGTATTCTATTCTTCAATATTTTAAAATTATTTCTTTCATCCTTAACTCATCTTTTATTGTACACAAAATAAACAAACATTTTTAATAACTTGTCAAAATATACACATTTATGTGTACAATCTTTTAATGAAATAACAAAGCTTATATGCAGGGTTCCTAATTTCTTCCAAGACAATGAGAGGACTACATAACCCTTTTACACATCAACCCCTATAAATGTTTCAAGAAATATTATGCAGTGGAAGTTCACAGTTACTCCCAAGGCTACTAGTAAAAATGTTACTATATTTTATATGAAATACCCTTTAAAAATTTGCAATAACATAGAAACAATTATGACTAACCTCTCACTGGTTGTCCCTGGAAGTGCACTAGATTTGCAGTCTTGTAACATCCCCTAAAAAACTTCCACTGTAATGAAACGTCTTTGAACCATTCACATCACCGACTATAATTATCCTCTTATATATATATATGTAGTTATTGTAATTGGACGATTCTGGTTTCTTTAGCAATGTATGTTTTTTGGCTCACGCATTTTCTTATGAACTACTTTGTATGAAATTGTATGAATCGTGTTGAATGTGTGTTGTTGGATTAACCTATCACTTTAATTTGAGGACTATTCCACATTTTATCGTGTGATGACATTCAGCTCATGTGTCTATTTCAAGTGGCATAATATTATAGGCTTCTAAGGGGCACACTTTCTTTTCTCCTCTGTCTGTTAAAACTTTCATGCATTGCACTTGATCTCTGCATGGTCACACACTTGCTCTCACCCAAAGTTATCATACTTATCTCTTCGCGCTACCGTGGTCAAGGCATTACATTACCACCCACTTCCTGGACTCCTACTCCAAACGGGTTGAGGTCTAGTTGGGCCTTCTTATTGAGGAAATCCCATGAATGTTGATGGGTCCAACACTGTCGACATATATGTATTTCTATCTTTTATGTACAAGGTTTCCATATATTCATTTCTAAGATATCTTTCAAATGACTAACAAAATAAACATATATTTATTTCCTTTTCCGAGTAAAGTAACATGTATTCTTATCTATGTACACAAAATTTCATGAAACTATTTGAAGAAAACTCATTAACCTATCTTCAAACTCATGAAATTTTTTTCCGAAATTTTGTGTAGAAAAGAAATAATTTATTGAAAAGATTGGTCATATGTGGGTTAATTTGTTTAACTCTGGAAAAGATTTGTCATAAGCTCTTCAGAACGAATGAAAGTTAAGTCGTTAAATTCTTGACAATATTTCATGAGTTTGAAGATAGGTTAATGAGTTTTCTTCAAATAGTTTCATGAAATTTTGTGTACATAGATAAGAATACATGTTACTTTACTCGGAAAAGGAAATAAATATATGTTTATTTTGTTAGTCATTTGAAAGATATCTTAGAAATGAATATATGGAAACCTTGTACATAAAAGATAGAAATACATATATGTCGACAGTGTTGGACCCATCAACATTCATGGGATTTCCTCAATAAGAAGGCCCAACTAGACCTCAACCCGTTTGGAGTAGGAGTCCAGGAAGTGGGTGGTAATGTAATGCCTTGACCACGGTAGCGCGAAGAGATAAGTATGATAACTTTGGGTGAGAGCAAGTGTGTGACCATGCAGAG
This sequence comes from Pinus taeda, assembly GCA_000404065.3. NCBI lineage: Eukaryota > Viridiplantae > Streptophyta > Pinopsida > Pinales > Pinaceae > Pinus > Pinus taeda. Next base: position 98,783 of record APFE031430165.1, on the reverse strand, counting down.
ATCAAGTGCAATGCATGAAAGTTTTAACAGACAGAGGAGAAAAGAAAGTGTGCCCCTTAGAAGCCTATAATATTATGCCACTTGAAATAGACACATGAGCTGAATGTCATCGCACGATAAAATGTGGAATAGTCCTCAAATTAAAGTGACAGGTTAATCCAACAACACACATTCAACACGATTCATACAATTTCATACAAAGTAGTTCATAAGAAAATGCGTGAGCCAAAAAACATACATTGCTAAAGAAACCAGAATCGTCCAATTACAATAACTACATATGCATGAAAGGGTGTTGGCTCTGATATTATTATTATAAGTGAAAGTTACATCCATACATACACCATTGATGACCACTGGCCCCAATAGTGGAACATTACAGTCAAGAAAACTTGCTCCTCCAAATAAGTATACTCACTCTACACTGTGGAGAAGCCAAGGCTTGTCATAATACTCCCAAGTCTTTTTGAAGACTAATCCTAGCCAAAAGCGTGGCTCCCCAAAAGCCTCTTCTATGAGTTATGAGGTTCTATTTATAACAAAGAGTGGGGTGACCCTTGACATCCCCCCTTTGTGACTCTTTGAATTTCCTCATGAATCTTCAACTTCTTTACAAATATCTCATTACATAACATGATGACCTTTCACATTCCACTAATAGCACTTGGAATTTCACTTGCAACATATTTACAAATAATATTACATTTTCCACATGTACCCATGTAAGACAAAATAGGCTAGAGACAACCTGACAAAACAAAACACTATGACTCCGAAATTTGGGGAAAGACCAACTCGGTAACCTACAATTGGGGCTTCTCGATCACATATTGATGCCAAGCTTGGTACTGTATGATGATGCCCCCAAATTGCTTGATGGTGTCTTTTTATAATGGACTATTGCCTCCATAACATCCAAGTATATGGTCTTGGAATGTGTGTCCAACTCATCCTGAAGCATGCCCAACATGGTGTTGACCATAACCGGGTCACCAATGTACTTCTGCATGTTATGTGCACTCAGCTCGAAGTCTTCCCTAGTGGCCTCTTGCCTTAGGTGCTCCATGTACTCATGGATCTCTAGCCATATTTGGTTCTTGGCTATGGCCTTAGTGAGGTAACTAATTGATGCAATCATGTGCATTCTCACCATGACATCTAGACTGTTATACAACTATGCATATGAGGCATTGATCTAAAAATGGGGCATTTAGGCTTCTTGTCTATTTATAAGAACCTCTCCCACTTCTAAAGCTTGAATATTACCAAGTCTTATTGATTAACCAATGCAAAATTAAGAAATGCTTGAAAATATAGGTGTATGCTAGTATTTGTTTTTAACTAATTACATGCTCTAATTTCTATTGTTGTGCTGTAAGTTGATGTGCTTAAAATGATATATAAATGCATATAACAGTGAATAATGTAGCAATAACAATCACATATAAACAATTATTTAATTAGAAGTTCACCCACAACTCTTATGCTACATCTCCGTGAGCTCTAATCAATTCAATTAGGCTCTCTGGGATTATGGTATAAGTCCTTTTTACAAGCTCTTGGCTTAATTCCTGCTGTTCTACACGGAAATAGTGGGTTTAGACACCATTTTATCCCTTGGCTCTTAAAGCTCTCGCTCTTGGCTCTGGCTTTTGGCTCTTGGTTCTAGCTCTTTGGCTCTGACTCTAGCTCTGGCTCTCTGGCTTTGGCTTCTTTCTACCCTTTATCAGTTTAGAGCCCTCTTGGCTTTTCACTTGGTTTCCAAGTGACTCCCTTGGCTACTCTTTTGCTTCTGCACTGCCTCTTTTGCCTTAGCTTCCTACTTTGGCTTCACTTTCAGCAACAGAACCCAACAACAATAACAGCAACCAACAATCATTCCTATCTCTGTCGTTCTGTGGCTTTTAAGCCAAATCGGTGTTGTTGGTTCATTTTCCCTCTTGGGCTCTCTATCTTCCTATTCTGGTCCACTCAAATCCCTTCTCTGAGCATTAGCAATCATTGCTAAACACCATCAAGGATGGATGCCACCTATTTTGCAATGGATGAGTGCATCGAGCCCTTGAAATCCCTGAAATGACTGCTTTCTGTCAACACAAAGAAATGTATTTAAAACTATGAAAATCCACCAAAACACAGTCTTTCGGACTTCAGAAGTCCTTAAATCCAGTTTATACTCCTATTGGATAAACCCATAAGTCACTGTCGCAAGTCGCAAATTGTCTGTCTTTTTGTATCTTAGAAATACATTAAAATATGGAAAAATCCCGAAAAAATGGCTTTATCAGACGTGAAATAATAATAGTGGCATTTAGAAACCCTTTCGGGTCTAGTTTCATCGCATCACATATATATGTATATAGAGCTCGCTTCTTGTAATGCGCTGACGTGATATTGCGATGCTACTTGTCCCAATCGCATATCGCATAAGCCTAAGGCCTTTCCATATAGTATGGTCTATGCTAACGCCGATTGCAATCCACCGATATCAGTGATCGTAGTATCGCATCGGCCCAGTCCCATCACATGTTATGCCTCCGATTACCTTCGACAGCCACTGCCGTTTGCGATTCACCAATCGGATCTGGACCGTTGATTGGCCAAATCTGATGGCTTCTGTTCATTGTCCCTTTGACCTCCAATAGGCTCGATTTTCTCTGTTTTCTCATGTTTTTAAGGCTCGACAGTGTTATCCGCATTTTCCAAAACTTCTCCTTTTGCGATGGTTTTGGATTTTTAGAAGACTTGAAGATTTAGAGGGTTTTTAGCACCCCTTTTTAGGGATTTTGCCCCTTTTTCGAAAGGATATAAGCAACTTCATTTTATGATAACTTCTGCATCCTAAGTCATTTTTGCCCATTTAAGTTGCAATAGATTCCGAATGAGACGATCTCTGCAATGGGGCTAATTCCAGGATCTTCCTTGGATTTTCATTTTCCTCAGTGAGGAACACTTAGACTTAGGAGTCTATCTAAAATCCATTTTGGATCATGCCTTGCCACTAAAAGAACTTTTGGTCTTCAAAAGACTGATATACTAATCTGAACAGTAAATGAGAGTGAATCACCCTCTTCTTTTAGCCTCCTGTAGAGCCTCTAACCTACACCTCATTATCTACTATTATCTACTGTTTTCCATCACCTATCTCTCTCTTTCACCTCATTTTCCCTGTAAAACCACCCAGATCATTACATTAGATGTCATTAAGCATGATCAAGTGAGCTTTGCTAATGTGTGACTGTTTTGTTTAGATTTTGACATATTTACAGGCATTCTGCAGCTCTCTGCCGATTCTGCAGCTATCTGATGATTCCACAGCCATCTGGAGATTCCGCAGCCTTTTTGTTGTTTTCAAGGTTCCACGTGCCATTTTTCCAAACGAGCCACATGGGTACTTAGGTATCAAGGTGCTCGAGGTTCCTGTGCCATTTGTTCGATCATCCACGTCATCCATACCTCCGGTCAAACAGGAGCAAGATCCGGTCAATGAAGGCAGCTCAACGGTGATGCGTAAGCTGTTTGGTCACGTCAGC
>APFE031430165.1:2407-79829 GCA_000404065.3 Pinus taeda | reverse complement strand
AGCACTTCCACTGTAAGAAGAAGCAGTAGATTAAAAGGTAAAATGAAGACCACAAAAGGGCCATCCTTTATTGACTTAAGCTCACCTGGAAAGGATGCTACAAGTCCTTCACACACTGAGTCTGTTGAGACTAGTCCTCCACGTGAGGAAGGCCCGTTTGAGCATGAACTTGAAGTTGAATTTGAGCATGAACCTGAGCATGAGCATGAACCAAGTCCAAGAAAGTCACCAGAGGTTGACCCAGACCAACAAGAGTTTATAATTATTTGGAGACATTGGAGCAAGCAGCTGCTGGCCCAAGCAATGTTCAACCTTTGGAGCAACAAATTCACTCATTAAAACAGGAAATTTTTGAGATTGAGGTTCTAAATCGCCATATTATACAAGAGAATGAAAAATTAAAAGAAAGGGGCAATGTGGACAAGATGGTCCACGATAATACAATGCTGCATATGGGACTGTTGCAAAAAGAAAACAAAAAGCTGAAGAAGAAATGCAGAAGGCTAGACAGGGATTTGGTCAACCTAAGGTTCAGATGTTTAATGAAAAGGCCAAGAATTGATATTTCCACACAGAGGAAAAAGAGGAGACTAGATGTCTTGGCAGAGGCATCACAACAGGTTGAGTAAGCAGTTCTTTTTGCATGAGGACATGCAATGCCCTCGTAGTGGGGGTATGTAGAGCCTCTAACCTACACCTCATTATCTACTATTATCTACTGTTTTCCATCACCTATCTCTCTCTTTCACCTCATTTTCCTTGTAAAACCACCCAGATCATTACATTAGATGTCATTAAGCATGATCAAGTGAGCTTTGCTAATGTGTGACTGTTTTGTTTAGATTTTGACATATTTACAGGCATTCCGCAGCTCTCTGCCGATTCTGCAGCTATCTGATGATTCCGCAGCCATCTGGAGATTCCGCAGCCTTTTTGTTGTTTTCAAGGTTCCACGTGCCATTTTTCCAAACGAGCCACATGGGTACTTAGGTATCAAGGTGCTCGAGGTTCCTGTGCCATTTGTTCGATCATCCACGTCATCCATACCTCCGGTCAAACAGGGGCAAGATCCGGTCAACGAAGGCAGCTAACGGTGATGCGTGATTTGTTTGGTCACGTCAGCTCAGACGGTGGCTTGCCCGTGTTTTGCAGGACGTGGGGAACATAATCTAAGTTTGGATTTAATCTCCATGACGACCAGGACCTCCAGCTCACCCACGCATGCTCATGACGTGTTTATTTAGTTTTAATTGCACATGACAGTTTGTTATTTTCCGTTTTTAGCAGCACGCATAGGCTATCCTTCAGATGCCTATAAATACTTGTGTCTGTGTACGCTTAAGAAGACTTTTATTTGCTGTATATTGTGAACTTGTTATAATTTTTAAGCGTTTCTAAAACTCTGTTTTTATAGTGCTGTTCTAGCACTCTTTACTGTGAATTTCTGCATATGGAGTAATAGAACCAGTGTTGTTTTGGAGCTTTCAACACTTTGAGTTTTTCTTGGGTTATGTGAATGGAGGGCCCCTGTTCATACTAGCCTTGTATAGTATTTTCATGTTCAGCATTCTCTTTTCTTGATCCATGTACAGCGTAATTTACTTCACTTTAATTCGTTTTGGATCCTTTCTTTAAGCTGATCAGCATTGCTCTTTTGCAGGTTTTGACCCGGGATTATTTGTGTGTTTATGTGTTTGCTTTGCATCTAGTGGTAGTTTCAGTTGACGGATTTAAAGCTGCTGCTCCTTATTTTATTTCCATAGCTAGTTTTTAGTTTTAATTTTCAAAACTGTCTGCTAATATATGTATGGTCTCTTACTATAAATTGTTTATCTTTTAGAGATCAGAATACTAATCACTTGCAGCTGGCTTTGGGTGCTTTTTAGACTAATCCTTAGCTACTCTCTAATCGTGCTTTACACAGTACTATGTGATATAGGCAGAGAGTTAGAAAGAGCAAAATATTATCACTAGTCTTTAAAGTAGATTTTCTCATTTTTTATCAGTTATTAGACTTACTTTTAACTACTTCTTAATCGTGTCTTACACAGTACTATGTGTTAGAGGAAGAGAGTTAGGAAGAGATAAACATTATCATTGGTCTTTTAAGTGATTTTCTTATTTTTGCAGCAGCATGAATGGTGTCTAATACCATTAGAGAGTGGTTCTTTGCTTTCAGTTATTTTAATTCATTTCCTTCAAAGTCTTCCTTTTTCAGCAATTAGTTAGGAATCACTCCACACACACCATCACTCATTTGTTTATAAATACATCACTCCATCTTAGGAAGATAAAATAATCACAAACAACACCCCCAAACGACAAAAAGCTTTAAGAGGTTGCTTAAGTACATATAGTACACCTTCACTTCATCAGCTTACGAGCCCCGGGTTGACAATTAATGATATCAATTTAGGAATACTAAATTGACCAAACACCTCCCTACACTTGCCTTTTCATAATGCCTTTGAACCAAAGTTTTTGACCACTTCCACTCCTGGATGGGCTTGTCTTCCTCGGATGAACTGTCTTCCTCTTTGCCTTCCTGTAGAACTTTTGCTAAAATGGTAATAGAAGGTGGTTTGAACTTATTTTCCTTGATCATTGATGCAAGGTGGCTCAAGCAAATGTGAAGTTCATTTGCTCTACAAAACTTTCATTTGTACCTATTTGAAAGGCTGCCAACAACAACTGTTAACAACAACAGGCATATAGACAACAACTGGATGGACTAAACTCCTGCTTCAACAAAGAAACAAATTTCACATCTTGTGAACACCTCCATGTCTTACATCTGCATACAAATGATGGACTAGGTAACAAGCCCACAAAACATGCCTTTTAACAAATGACCCTTCAAGTCGAACATGTAGAAAAAGACCATTAGGACTCTTTTTAAAAAGATGAAACACTTCATCATTAGCTCCATTTGGAGACCAAGTTAAATTCTCCCAAGTCATCATGGAATCACATGCATGTCAAAGCCATCAACCCTGCAAGTTAATTAAACATACATGTTCAAAAACAAGGAAATCATCGACATCCATGTGTTCATGCATGCATTCCATTCTTAAACTTTCACTTAAGCACACTATACTTTTGAAGCTGAAATGAAATGTAATGTAGATGCATCAATAGAAATGCAATCTTAATTAGATAAGAACTCTAACCATTCCTTACAAATCCCTTTCAAAGGTACTATCTTTGCCCGCACATCAACATCATCATGTGAATCATTTTGAGACACACCATTCATGGAATTTTCACTTCCATTTCTGCCATATTCTCTTTCCACTTTCTTCAACTTTTATGGAAGCATTGCTAAATTTAGAGTCCAACATTTTGTAGCAATATGTCCTTGCTTATGGCAGTAAGTGAATTGCATGTGCATCCTCTTGACAATATGATTTTCCTTGTCTGATGGACCTTTGGATTCTTGCTTCTTTTCCTTCTTCTACTTCCTGTATGTGGCCATTCTCTTCCAACATCTAGAAACATTATGATTATCCAACCCACAAAAAGGACATGCAATTCTTAACCCATACATATGTGGAAATTTATCATGCTTTGCAAAAGCAAAAGGAATATGTTTAGAACTAGATTTCTACCTAGCTCTTTCACCTTTATTGCCTTCATGAGGAGGTGAATTGAGTGAAGAAGTAGCTCCCTTCGGAACACCATCAATATCTTCCAAGTTATCAGAGTCTCCCCAACTTTCTGGTTCAAGTGTGTGCTTCTGAACACCTGCCTCCTACAAATGATGTTTCAAGCTATTGCATTCCTCTTGAATAAAATCTTCACACTTTGTAATGCAACTCCTTCTTGGAGCTGTTTCAATGGCCTTCATGGCAACTTTGGAACTTTCTCCATGAGCTTGTCCATAGATAAGACCCAAATACTTAGGCCTTTCCTCAATCATTATTGGCTCAACAATACCTTGTGCATGTCTATCCAAGCCTTTCCCTTCATAGCCCATCTTGGACATTAGCTTGGAATGTATGCCTCTAGTATGTTTTTCAAAAGAACCAATATAAGCATCCTTAGAAGAATTTGAAGACAAACTAGAATTACCTCTTCTTCAAGTTGATACTTGACTAAGGCTTCTTGGGCAACAAAGAGCTGTGTTTCCAACTCATGCATCCTCTTCAGGTTCATATTTGCAATAAGAAGTTGCCTCTCCATCTCCTGCAATTTGTCAAAAAGCAACTGCTTCTCTTCCTCCATAGAATTCCACTGCTCTCTAAGTATACTACTCTTCCTTCCATCGTCATACATTACTCTCACCATATCCATCATGGTGGACAATTATTGCTTCATGTCCTCATTAAAGAATCTTGTGAAGAAGGCAGAATTTGAGGACCTACTTGTAGAAGTTGTCATTATGCCAATGAACATAAAAAAACTTCAACAAGATAAACAAAGAGCTTATTCAGCAACCTTTTGCAACAAACCTCTTGTGCTCTAGGGATTGCCTTGAGGTCCTTGGGATAGAAGAATTCCTTTAGCCATTCTTCCTATTTGTCCTTCCTAGACTTAGCTAGCAACATCTTTCCATTTACCTCTGCAAACTCAGAAAATAGTCAGTCTGCGGAAAACAAGCATACAATCAGCCTCTCGCTGTTCAAACACCTTTCAGACAAGCAATCTTTGCTTTGTCAATCAAGCATTCTGATATAACCTTCTTTGAAGGTGGGTTTAATCAAAATTAGGCTCTAATACCACCTGATCTAAACGGTGGGGCACTTAGGCTTCTTGTCTAATTTACAAGAACCTCTCCCACTTCCAAAGCTTAAAAATTCCCAAGTCTTATTGATTAACCAATGCAGAATTAAGAAATGCTTGAAAATATAGGTGTATCTTGGTATTTGTTTTTGACTTATTACATGCTTTAATTGTTGTTGATGTGTTGTAAGTTGATGTGCTTAAACTGATATATAAATGCATATAATAGTGAAAAATGTAGCAATAAACAATCACACAGAAACAACAATTTAATTAGGACTTCACCCACAGCTCTTGGGCTACATCTCCGTGAGCTCTAATCAATTCAACTAAGCTCCATGGGATTATGGTATAATTCCTTTTTATAAGATCTTGGCTCAACTCCTATTGTTCTACACAGAAATAGTGGGTTCAAAAACCATTTTATCCCTTGGCTCTTGAAGCTCTAGCTCTTGGCTATTGGTTCAGTCTCTTTAGCTCTGACTCTAGCTCTTCAGCCCTAGCTCTGGCTTTGGCTCTTAAGCTCTAGCTTCTTTTTTCCCTCTATTAGTTTACAACCCTCTTGGCTTTTCACTAAGCCTCCGAGTGACTCCCTTGGTTGCTCTTTTGCCTCTGCACTGCCTCTTTTGACTTAGCTTCCTGCTTTGGCTTCACTTTCAGCAATAGAACCCAAAAACAACTTGCAACCAATAGTCATTCTTGTTTTTGTCGTTTTATGGATTTTAAGCCAAATCGGTGCTGTTGGTTCATTTTCCCTCTCGGGCTCTCTGTCTTCCAGTTTTGGTCCACTCAAATCCCTTCTCTGATCATTAGCAATCATTGAAAAATTCCCTCAAGGATTGATCCAGGATGTTTTCGCTTATAGATGTATGAAAAGAATCACATGAAAAATTGCAACTTAACACTAAAATTTAATGTGCACACAGGGAAAGAAGAAGTAAACACATAAAAGGCACAAAAAGAAGACACCAAAGCTTGATTACAGAGTTCATCCAATTCAGACTATGTCTACGGGCCCAACTCAACAATGGGGAGGACTTTATATTAAATGGCATGAAAGAAGATAATTATAGTCATCAATTACATACAAGAGGCTTACGTTTCCATTCTAAAAGATGGTTGTGCAATGGAGACCTCAGATGGAGAAGTGGGCAACATCAAAGTGTCCGAGGTATTAAAAGAGGCTGAAAACATCTGAAACTTGTCCCAAATAGATAAAAATGCACTCTCGGCCTCTTGCCAAATGAAACAGTGTGCTGTGATTTCCTCCTCCCCCTATAGTTTCCAATTATTGTGTTTTTACAATGGGTTTTTGGATAGAATCCCGCTTAAATCGGGGATGTCTGGTTCACAATAGAGGTCGATGGTGTGGAAGGATCAGTGGGCATAACCAACCCAAAAAATAGTCTTTTATCGTTGAGGCGATAAGACTCTAAAAATCCTGAAATACATTGAATATCCGACCAAAAACCATTTACTCGAACTTCAAAACACATTAAATCGGGCCTATGTTCTTATCAAGTCCGGGGCCAATATCGCAATCGGCGTATCGCTGTCTCTTAGGTCCTGAAACTAGGGAAATGCCGACTGCTGATCATCGATTTCCGAATTGGCATCTACTGATATCATCGGCATCCCACTCATATATCACTCTGGTGTCCCGATAACGATCCCGCCGATCATTTTATCGCCAAACACTCTACTTTCTCACCGATATATATATATATATATAATATATATATATATATATATATATATATATATATATATATATATATATTTATATATATACTTCCTCCGACCTGATTGCCCTTCGGTTGCCAATCCGACTTAATTGAATATTGGTGATCAGGGGTTCCACTGCGCCTTTCTTAAGTCCACCTCCATGAATCCTCCGATTGCGATTTTTCCTTTAAGGCTTAAAAACCATTTTTTAAAGGAAAATCCTCATTTTTTTAAGGAGCATAACATCCTTCTTTTCATGATAACTTCATCACGCAGACACAAATTGAAGTGCCATTCACACCATTGGAATCAGGATGATGAGATCTAAGTTTTGGTTCTGAGTTGACTTCATTCTGAGCACTTTGATTTCTGAGATTTTCCATGCCATTATATCTAAAGATCCACCTAGATCAATCCTCCCCATTGAGTAGCTTTTGGACTGCCAAAAGCTTTTCATTAGTCAATTGGCAAGTGAGGGAATTGTTCCCTCACTTTCTCCTTCTCTAACCATCTGGCCTTGCTGGGGTGCATTCCCTTGAAACCAACTCGAAGGTATTCTACATCTCCTCGACATGAAGTCCTGGTTCTTTTGTCGAGGATGATGTCTTCGGGCAACTCATCGAGATATTCTGGTGCAAAATCATCGACTATAGGTACGGTGCCCACCTCATCAATGTCCATGATCAAAGGTGGTTCATACAGCTTTAGGTTCTCCACATTCACTACTGAGTACATCTACATATATACCAGCAAGTCAAGACAAAAGGCATTGTTCCCAATCTTCTCCAAAATGGTGAATGGTCCATACTGGATTGGTCACAACTTCTATCCTTCTCCCTTCATCCTGTTTTTGCTAATGTGGAACCACACTTTGTCGCCCACTTGGAATTGGTTGTCGAATCGGTGTTTATCATGTCGAGCCTTGTAACGGGCTTGACTTTTCCCCAATTGCTCTTACATTACTTGGTGAATCAATTAGATTCACTAAATGAACTATTGAGACTTGTCCCTATCATTACATCCAGTGGAGTCATCCTCCCTTCCAAAGACCATATCAAAAGGGTCCTTTGGTATGTAACCAAAACAGGTCTCAAATGGTGAATGCTGCGTAGATGAATGCACTGCTCGGTTGTAGGAATGTTGTACATAGGGGAGATGTTCATCCCACAACTTGGGATGTTTCCCATAATAGATACGTAATAAGTGTACCACAGTACGGTTAACAACCTCTGTATGTCCATTGGTCTGTGGGTGAAATGTCGTCCTTCTTTTCAATTTGGTGTCCATCATCCTCCACAAGTTGGTCGAAAACTCTCTAAGAAAGTGAGACTCTTGATCTGACACATTTGATGTGGGTAATCCAAAGTGGACCCAAACATGCTGAAAGAAAAGAGAAGCAGTCTGTTCTATAGTAATCTGCTTTTTACAAGGCATAAGAATATACATCTTGCTGAAACAGTCAATGATGACATACAAATAGTTATGACTCTTCCTAGACAAAGGTAAACCTCCTACAAAGTCCATGACACACTTTCCCATGGATGACTCGGAATAGGGAGTGGTGTGTAGAGCCCAAGTTTTCTATTAGAGGGCTTTGAAACAGAACACATCACATAACCCTTTACATAGTGAGTCACAATGATTTTCATATGAGGCGAAAAACAAAATCTTTGTACATGACATAAAGTCTTTTCGACACCAAAGTGTCCAGAAAAAGGAGAGTGTGGGCCTCTTGAATTACATGTACTCTTTCCCCTGCAGGATAGACAATTTACTAAGGTGATACAACAATTTCCCCTGCAAGTGATAGTTGTCCACCTATGAACCATGGGTTAGTTTTGCATAAACCTCCTTAAAGTCATCATCGTTAGCATATTGTTCAGCATAACTCTCAAAAGATAATGAAGCATTATGCAAAATAATAGAAGCATAAATAGGAGGGCAAGATAGCATATTGGCCACTTTATTGCTAGTGCCCTTCCTATACTTTATTACCAGATGAAACTGTTGAACAAAGCCCCATCCACCGGAAATGATGAGATTGCCGCAACTGGGTTTATGATTGAAGGTACTGCAAGGGCTGATGATTTGTATGACTGATGGTTTCCTTACCGATCAGATAGTGTTTCCACTTTTTCACACTCTTGGTCATAGGTGGGATAGTTTTTCACAGCTTGAGAAAACTTCTCAGAATGGTAAGAAATTGACTTATTTTTCTGCATCAGTACAACTCCCATGGCATAACTGCTGGCATCGGTTTCGATCTTAAATGGCTGTTGGAGATCAGGTAAGGCTAAGATTGGCGCGCTAAGGACCTTTTCCATTAATGTCTTGAAGGACTTATGCTGTCTTCCTCCCCATTAGAAGACCTACCTCACACTGATCAAGGTGTGCAAAGGTGCTGCAATAACAGAGAAATTAGCAATAAATCTCCTCCAATACTGGATTGCACCTAGAAAGCTATGGACCTCGGTTACACTAGTAGGATTAGGCCAATTTACAATTGCTTCAACTTTAGAGGGATCAACTTTTAACTAACCGTGATCAACAATATGACCTAGGTTACCCAAAGAGGTTTTCCCAAACTCACACTTTGGCAATTTTACAAAGAGCTTTTCTTTCTTCAATACATCAAGCACTTTCTTTACATGACTGATATGTTCAAACCAACTCTTAGTAAAGAGTAGTATATCATCCAAATACACAAGAACAATCTCATTAATGAAAGGCTGAAATATATCATTCATAACCCACATAAAGGTGGCTGGAGTGTTGCAAATCCCGAATGGCATCACCATCCATATGAACAACCCTTACTTGGTCTTGAAGGCGGTTTTACACATGTCTTGCTCCACAATTTTGACCTGGTCATAGCCACTGCACAAATCCAACTTTTTGAAATAAACAACACTCTTTAATTGGTCTAACAAATCATCTATGTGTGGAAGGGGATAGCGATTTTTCACCGTTATCTTGTTGAGCCTGAGGTAATCCACACACATTCTCCAGCTGCCATCTTTCTTTGGCACTAAAACAATCGATGAACCACACAGAGTGGTGCTCGGCCTAATGATGCCTTGGTCCAACAATTCCTGCACTTGTCTCTTGATTTCTTCCATCTCAATCACTGACATCCTATATATGCTAGTATTTAGCAGAGGGGCATCATGCTATAGATGGATTTCATGTTGGAATTCCCTCTTCGAAGTTAATCCCTTCGGTTTCTGAAATAGCTTGTCATAGTTAGAAATCAATTCAATTAATTCCTATTTATGCTCCCAATCGCAGCCCCGGAATGCATCAACAAATTTTTCCTCTTTCTCCCTTACAACCATAAGCATGCATGCTTTACTGGAACTCAGCAATATTTTCATTTGTCCAGTGCTTATGAGGCTGACATTAATTTTATTTTGATGTACCCTCACTACGTATTTTACCCCATCCTTGGTGATTTGATATTTATTCTCATGACGGAGAAATACTGCCTTTCTATCATATAGGTATGGGCTCCCTAACACCATGCCACAGATATCCAATGGTATTACATCCAACTCTACTTCATCTGCTAGCTTAAATGCAATCGCAAATTTGACTTTGCACTACTGGGTTACATTTAATTTCACTTTATCATGTATCCATCCCAGCGGATAAGGTTTCGGGTGTGGTTTTGTCTCTAAGCCAAGCTTCTTTACCAGGGATTCTGCAATTAAGTTTGCTTGAGACCCAATATCAAACAAAGTTTCAACTTTGGTATGACTTACTACAACTCTGATATCAAATAATTCAATTCTTTTTCAGTCATTTGAAAGGGACTCATCTACAAGACTGGTGCCTTCATGCGATTTATAATTAACAAGAGGTGTAAGGGTACCTTTTGTTCCTGCTGCTGTGATCAACGCTTCATCTCCCGAATTCGATCCAAGGTCTTGTTGTGTCGTTGCCGCTATTTTCTACTTCCCTTTTCCTCCATACCTCTTTGGATGCTTTTTTGGGTGCTAGATCCAACAATGATCGTCATCGTGGCCTTCTTTCTTGCAATGATTGCAATAAGGCCATTCTCCTTCTTTGGTTGCTGTTGTTTTCTTCTCCTTCTCTTTCCATTTTGCTTTGGATTTTCCATTGGGAGGTTTGAACGGTGGCTTTCTGGACTGATCATCTCTTTCATTCTGCCCCTTTTCTCAACATGAATTGCTTTTACACTAGCTGTGTCAATAATGGTTGGTTCAAACAACAATAATGAATGTCTAATATAACTATGCAGTGAGCCAATATACTTAGTTACAACTTCAAGTGTATCAAGTGAAATACCCAAATTCAATGCTTGTTTCCTAAATTCTTCTGTAAAACTCTGAACATCCTTCCCTTTGCCTTGCCTTAAATATTGCTAATTAATCAAGGATTTTTGCTTGTATGCTAGGTGATAAAACTATTCCTTTAACACAAAAGTGAAATCAAACCATGAGGAAAAGAGCTTACCCACATTCTTACTACTCTACAATTTGCTCTCCCACCAAATGAGAGCGGTATTGCTCAGCTATAGGGAGGTCAGCTGGATCTTTGCCTCATCCTCCACAATCTATTGAATGTTGTAGTAGACCTCAATATGCCTAATCCAATTATTAAGCTTTTCTACGTTACTTTCAACATTAAACATAGGAAGATCAAATTTAACATCTAATTTAAAAAAGGGTTTCTTAGATGCATCCTTTGAATTTCTGCGATTATGGTGGTGAGAGGAAGGAGAGCCTTCACTACTAGAAGGAGAAGGAGGGGGTTCTTCTCCACCATACCCATGTGCTGAACCTTGTCCTTTTGGATTTCTCTCCTTTGCTTTCTCCGGCCTTAAAACTAGCTAACTAATATTCTCTGCCATTGAATAGAAAGTCTTTATGAAATTATGCTCCTCTTCAATATGAGCTTCATCTTCAGCCATGTTTCTTCTTCAAAGTGTACGCCCTACCTCTGGATCGAAAGCTTCTAGTTCCCCTTCGCCTCTTTGAAGCTTGTTTCTTGATAGCATGCAAACATGCAATTCACATCAAAAAGCCCCGCTCTGATACCACTTGATCCAGGATGTTTTCACTTATAGATGTATGAAAAGAATCACATGCAAAATTGCAACTTAAGGCCAAAATTTAATGTGCACATAGGGAAAGAAGAAGTAAACACATAAAAGGCACAAAAAGAAGACATAAAGCTTGATAACAGAGTTTGTCCAATTCAGACTATGTTTCAGGGCCTAGGTCAACAATGGGGAGGCCTTTATATTAAATGGCATGAAAGAAGAGAATTACAATCATCAATTGCATACAAAAGGCTTATGTCTCCATTCTGAAAGATGGATGTGCAATGGAGACCTCATATGGAGAAGTGGACAACATCAAAGTGTCTGAGGTGCTAAAAGGGGCTGAAAACATCTGAAACTTCTCCCAAACAGACAAAAATTCACTTTCATCCTCCTGCCAAATGAAACAGCATGCTGCAATTGCCTCCTCCCCCTGCACTTTCCAATTATCGTGTTTTTATAATGGGTTTTTGGACATAATCCCACTTAAATTGGGGTTGTCTAGTTCACAATAGAGGCCACTGGCATGGAAGGATCGGTGGGCGTAACCGACCCGAAAAATAGTCTTTTATCATTGAGGCGATAAGACTCTAAAATTCCTAAAAAACAATGAAAATCCAACCAAAAACCATTTACTCGGACTTTAAAACACATTAAATTAGGCCTATGTTCTTATTGGGTTAGGGCCCGATATCGCAATTGGCGTATTGCTGTCTCTAAGGTCCTGGAACCAAGGAAATGTCAATCGCTGATCACAGATCACCGATATTGGCGTCGGTCGATCACATCAGCGTCTCGCTCATATATCACTCCGGTGTCCCGATAATGATCTTGCCAATCGTTTTATCGCCGATCGCTCTGCCTGCTGCGCCTTTCTTAAGTTTGCCTCCACGAATCCTTCGATTGCGATTTTGCCTTTAAGGCTTAAAACCCATTTTTTAAAGGAAAATCCTCATTTTATTAAGCAACATAACATCCTTCTTTTTGTGATAACTTCATCATCCAGACTCGGATTGAAGTGTCGTTCATGTCGTTGGAATCAGGATGACGAGATCTACGTTCTGGTCTTGAGTTGAATTCATTCTGAGCAATTTCATTTCTAAGATTTTTTATGCCATTGTATCTGAAGATCCACCTGGATCAGGGATGGATGCCACCCATTCTACAATGGATGAGTGCATCGAGCCCTTGAAATCCTTGAAATGGCTGCTTTCTATCAACACAGAGAAATGTATTAAAAGTTGTGCAAATATGTGAAGGCATAGTCTTTTAGACTTCAATAGTCCTTAAATCTAGTCTATACTCCTATTTGGTCCACCCACAAGTCACTGTCGCAAGTCGCAAATGGACTGTCCATTTCTATTTTATAAATACATTAAAATATGGAAAAATCCTGAAAAAATGGCTTTATCGGACTTGAAATAATATATAGTGGCATTTAAAAACACTTTCAGGCATGGTTTCACCACATCACATATATATGTATATATAACCCACTCCTTGTAATGCGCCAATGCGATATTGTGATGTAACTTGTTGTAATCGCATATCGCATAAGCCCGAGAACATTCCATATAGTATGGTCTATGCCAATGCTGATTGCAATTCGATAATATCGACGATCGTGGTATTGCATCGGCCCGGTCCCATCGCATGTTATGCCTTCGATTGCCTCCAATATCCACTACCAATTGCGATTCGCCAATCAAATATGGATCATTGATTAGCCATATCCGACGGCTCCTGTTCACTGTCCCTTTGACCTCCGATGCACTCGATTTTCACTATTTTCTCATGTTTTTAAGGTCCGATAGTGTTATCCACCTTTTCCAAAACTCCTCCTTTTGTTATGGTTTTGGATTTTTAAAAGACTTGAAGATTTAGAGGTTTTTAGGGATCCCTTTCTAAGGGATTTTGCCCCCTTTTCCAAATGATATAGGCAGCTTCATTTTATGATAACTTTTGCATCCTAAGTCAATCTTTTCCCATTCAAGTTGCAGTAGATTTAGAATGAGATGCTCTGTAATGGGGCTAGTTCTAGGAACTTCCTTGGACTTTCATTTTTTTCAATGAGGAACACTTAGACTTAGGAGTCTATCCAAAATTCATTTTGGATCAGGCATGCACGCCACTAACAGATGGGGCAAGCTACTCGTAGTTCTAGATCAACATTCAGAACTTTTCTTTCTCCATTTGTGCTTGTGGCTTAATTTTAGTTGGAAAGTGAAGCGAGGACCCTTTGTACTGAATTTTCCACATTTGCACATGGGCAATGGAAGAATGTATTTCCTTGAGAGTTTGAACAAAGTCTTTTCTTCACTATTGTAAGCCATGCACATGGAAAATCGCTTTATGCATGGCGACAAATATGTCATAGAGCTTCCGCATGATAGTCTCAAGTGTTGATACCTTCTCAAGTATCTCTTTTCTCATCTCCCCGATTGTGAAAACTGCACTTTACTCTCTGAGTTGTTTTTCCCCTTGCCTATGAGTCTGTAATTTCTTTTTCAATTTTTCATTCTTATCCAACATGAAATTAACATTTGATCTTGTTTCTCCTGCATATTCCAAAATCGTATCGGCAAGGGAAGATGGATGCTTCCTTATGTTTGACACTATCACCGTTTCCTTAATGAATGCAGGTGATGTGTGATCACCTAAAAAGTTCTTCATCCCTACCTATACAATCTTCTTCTACAACTCATCAAATAATAAATTGTACACTTCCATGTCCAAATCATCATCAAGGAGAATAACATCTCCTTGCTCGCTTGAGACTAGTTCTAACAAGAGTTGCTGAAGACTGAGAGATGACCTCCAAAACTCTCGGAATAAGGTTAGTTTCTTCATTCTATGTGTCCTATTCCAAATCCATGTTTTTCACTTCAATCTATTTCTTAATCTATTGAGCAAACTCCCAATCCTACATTTGTTCACCATCTTCCTCAACTGTTGGTTGTTCTAGCTCCTCCACCTGTATGGGCATTGTTTGCTCCATCATTGTGCATTGTCTTTCTTCTTCCTCCCATTTCTAATTCTTCCTTAGTCTTTCCTCCTCAGCTCCCATCCTTCCTTTAGTTGTTGTTCTACTTGCTGCAATCTCAATTAAGCTACCTACAAGCTCTACTTTTCTCTCTTCCTCTACTCCGTTGTCTGTGTCTTCTCCTGCCAAAGATGACTACATGAAGATTGAACCTTCTTTCACTCTACAACTTTGTTCTCTTTTTATTATGTTAGCAACCTCCTCTTTCCCTGATCTTGTGATATATTGGTGCCTTTTTCCACTATTGTTGGACTTTTTGTGATGCTAGTGTTGACTCTTTTTCTATGAGCAATTGAGTGTTCACATGTATTGGCAAGTAAAATAGTTCTTGCTCAATTGCTCCCCTAGTGTTGATTTCAGTGGTCTCTCTTGAAGCAAATTTCTTTGGTTTCATGGTACAATTACTACTGGAATGAAGTGCTTCATGAGTGTGGTACATATGAGACAAAAATGACACTCATGGCAAGAAAACATTAGCTCTTGCAAATTTAACTTCCCAAGATGATCAAACACCAATTAAGGCATCTAATGAGAGGGATTGCATAATTTTGACCGACAGGGTTGACTAATTGATTGTGCGAACTGTGCACTACTCAGTCCCAACAATTGGTCTAGAAGCTTAATGACTAAAACTACACAATGCATAGTTCAGTCTAAGCCAGGGCCTGGGAGAGACTACACATTATGCAATCTCATTGGGCTAGCTGGGAGACTAGCTCAAGAACTATGCAGTGCAGAGTTGGAGATAGACTAGGATAGGCTCTGCGTAATTCTAGAAGCCAAGGCAAAGTCCTTGAGCTCCCAGATTGTGTAGTGCATGCAATGAAGTGTGATATCTAGTTAAGATGACCTAGATCTACCCATGGGGAGTGTGAAAAACAAGCAGATCTGAAGGATGATATGAGGTTGAGTGTAGATATGACTAAGTGTAGGTGCATGCATGTGAAACAAGTGTAATAATTAATTAAATGGAGGGAAAATTAAGCATTTGAAGAGAGTTGTTACAACGGTGACCGCTGGTGCAAAAATGGAAAAACTCATGCGACACTTGGGAAAGGAAATCTTAACTTGAAACAACACTTATGCAGGCTAAAAAAAGTTAAAATGACATCATTCATCCAAAGAAACAAGTGAAACAACACTCACACAATCTAAACAACAAAAAATGACAAAAAAGGTGGTAAAGGATGATAAAATCCAAACTCACTCAGAAAAGCGACGACAATGCTCCAAAGGCTCCTTTATCTCCTTGAGAATGCTAGAGCTTGAATGTGCAAATGATCTCTAGAGACGTCCATTACATATAATTGAGCTAATTAGAATTTATGATGCACATGCTTGAGATCAAGGATAAAAGTGATACCTCGTAGAAATTTTTAAAGATAACAATGTGCCACCTTTAGGAAAATAATAATAGATTCCTACTTCCTAGGGATGATATTTTACCTTTAGATTTCATTCTTTTCCAGCGAGGAAACCTACCTTGAATTTCCTAGAAATATTACATAGTTGTGGGAAAGACTAGGAAACTCTCTGGCTCATGGACTGCGTAGTTCTATGTATAGTGAGGTCTGTGCAATTTCTGGGCTCAATGACTCTTGGCGGCCTCTCTTGTTTACACAATTTCCTAGCTCAAGGTTGGCTATCAACTAGCACTATGAAATTCTTGAGCTTAAGGCTCTTTTTCAAGTTGGATTGCACAATTCCTGAGAGCAAGGCTGGTTTCCCTCAAGGATTTTGTGGTTCTCTAACGCAAGCCCAGAACTGGATGAAAAACTAGTCAAGAGATCAACTTGTGGGTTAGAAAGTAAAACTAGTAAGAAAACACAAGCCAAGATGCAAAGGATGAGGCTCAATCAAAGCACAAGTACCTAGATTAGTGCTAGATGAGTTTCTGTGATTTAGAAGGGAGGTTTTAAAATGAAGCATAGAAAAATTTTTGGAGGGTGGCTGTAGCTGCTAAAACATTAGCAACACACTAGTACAACTCTAGCTCTCTGTATGGGCCTTGTTTCATGCAAATAAAGTCAAACTCTTCCAGAATAATTGTTCATTTCTTCGATCATCATAGCTTCTTCACTAGATTTGACTTAAATATGTAGTCCCTACCATTTTGTTTATCGACAAAACACATACCAAACCAAGTAAAACTAAAGTATTTCAATTGGGGATGAGGGGTTGTTGTAGCGACTACAACCACACTCCAAAATTTTTCCTTAGCTTCGTTTTGGAGCCTCCCTACCAACCTTTCATAGTAGCATGTCTTGCCTTGTCAAGTACATAAGATTCAATGATTTTCTTGCAGAATGATAGGCTGTCCAACAAATCTTGTTGCATCCCCCTCACAAGGTGTTTCTTCGGACTTGGTCTAGCTACATGTTGAGCATCTCCCTCAAGAAATTGCACAATTTTGGAGGGAAACCAGCTTTCCCTCGAAAAATTGCGCAATTTTATCTAGCAGCCTATTGGGCTCCATAATTGCATAAATCTCCTGTCACTATTCACTGAGAAAATTGTGTAATTCCTCCTAGCAGGGTTGCTTAGCCCAGAAATTGTGCAATTATGGGTAGGAGTTAGTTGCTCTACCCAGAAATTGCATAATCCCTTTGGGAAGCCAGCCCAACTCCCTTCCATAAATGCACATATTTTCCTCTTAGCTGAGCATACTGTTGCATGTGTAGTTGGGTTGATCGGTTCCCTTTGGGACCGAGCAGAACTGATTTGCATGCGTGGACTTCTTCTCCCAAGGCAACATGCAAAGGCATCCCTTAATTTAGGGATCTATTTTTAGCAGTTGGAGGTTACATGCAAGGATTATTTCATAAACCTCCCGCCAAGTGTCGTTTTTCTTAGATTTGTGGCATGCGTGTCACAACCTTGATTTTATCAAAAATCATCAACTCGATGCTGTAAAGCTCATTCCTCACATTGAAATTTCATCTCTAATGTCCCACATTGCATCTTGGAGTCGTCGGCACATTCAACTCAACTGTCTTAGGGTAAGCCTACCTTCCATGTCTTGCATTGTGTTTCTATCACTTTTTGTGCTTTGCCTTGATTTTAGTGAGCTCTTTCTGTCGTTTTGATGTATGTTAGCTTGTAGAAGCACCATTTTAGTTTTCGTTCGCATGTCACTACTGTCGCATACATGATACTATTTTTCACAAACGGTTTCCATTGCGGTGACTCGGTACACACACATGCATGCTTTCCCATTTTCTAAATCTTTCACATGTTGTTTGCATGAATGATCATTCACTCTTGTTTGCACTCATCTCACCATGCATCCAGACTTCGCATGTTTTTAGTCACATGTTAGCTGGTCTGAGCTTCCCTGGCCCAGACTGTGTCCTACCCAGTTAGCACTATGCATTTTCAGAAGTGAAGGATCTACCTTCCCTCCAAAACCTATGCAAGTCTAGCCCAACACTGGCCTCTAGGATTTCATTGTGCAATTCTTGGAGGCATTGTCCTATTGGCCCCAGAAACTGCGCAATGCAGTTTGCTGTTACATGTCACTGCTAACTGAAATTGTGCATTGCATATTTTTAGTCCTCAACGAGCTAGGCTGGAATGTACACTACGTAGTTCTAGTAGGCAGTCAACTTCATGACAACCTATAGTATGCCTTGTGCAGTTTTGGCAGTTACTCTCCCGACCTGTCGGTGGAAATTGCACAACCTTCACGTTCAATCACATAGGTATGTTGCAAGTGAGTCCTCAAGTTTGTTTTGGTTTTCGACTGACAGATTGCTTTCCATGAGTGTTTCTATGTTTCCAGGCATCACAGGTGTTCGTCTATCTCTCAGCAACACAAGTACAATGACTTCTAGTTGAGCAGAATCAAAGACACTGTTAAGAGCGCAACTAGGGATGCAATTGGTCAAGTGTCTATGAACTTGTCTATCGATGAAGACATAAAGTTGTTCATGGACAAGGATATGAAGATCAATGCCAACGACATCATAACAAGCAGCAACATCAACAATAGTAGAAGGCGGCACACCTTTCCGTGACAAATGCAAGAGGAAGGTTGTTGATAACAAAGACACAGAGAAAAGTTGCAAGTTAAAAGTAGATGCACTCATGACGAGAGTAGCTTTGGAGATTAAGGCTATGATGTGATGATGCAACATAAAGGTTGCGTGAAGGAAGAGAACGAAATAGAGAAGGAGTTGTATGTACAGAAGCAACAACTCAAGGAAGAACAAGAGCTGCATAGACATAGAATGAGTTGCAGCAAGAATAGGTACAACAAGGGGTGCAACATGCAGAGATGGATGAAACTGGGCCCGTACAAGTTATAGATCCATCCCAGTAGGTGGCACAGAGCAAACAAGGTGAGAAGTGTTGTTGATCGCATGTAAGGGAATTCAACAACATGCACGTCATTGTGTGCATGCATGTGATTCCAACCATTTGGCACAATCACCAAAGCAAAGACAATAAGCAAGTCCAACTAGAGCTTAACATGTATTTTGACAAGTTGATGTGCACGACCACTAGCACATGCTTGGAGATCACCACAAACTCTATGCATCAACATGTTGTGGGTTTGGTCTGATCGAGGATGACCATTCACATGCTATTCGATGAGTGGGATGGAGGAGCCATATCAATGTACCCAGATGCAATGGAGGTAAGCTTTCACTTCAGCAAGATGTCACCATTGAGCACACAAACACCATCATGGATGACCAAGCTTGGAATTATTTCACCACGATTGACCATCACAAGGATGTTAACAAGGATGTCAAAGAGCTAGTCTCACCACAACAGTCTGAATGTTAGTTATTTCTTGCATGGCTTGCTCAAGCCATTTTGTCTCACATGCGTACATGTGCATTATAATGTAACGTCTTTCCAAGTGTAAGTTCAAGTGTTAATAGTTTGATGTAACAGTCATAGAGTAGATGAAGAGTCACGAGGGTAGATGACCTGTCACAAAGGGGAATATCAAAGGCCACCCAACCCTTTGCTATAAATAGTCCCTCATAACTCATTGTATGGGCTTTTGGTTAGCCAAGCTTCTGATAAGACTATCTCAGTGAGAGCTTGGAGAGTATTGTAATGTGGCTTGGCTTCTCCACTATGTAGAGCTAGTATATCTCTTTGGGGGAGCAGGCAGTTGTGGCTATAACATTATACTATCAGAACTAGTGGTTGGACATGGATGTATTGTATGACTGGAACTTACACTTATTAATATAACAAAGCCAACACGTTTCATGCATATGTCATATTGTATTCCAACTATCTTTGTTATTCTAAATCATATATGTATCTATTTCCTTAAGCATGCATGTATGGACTATTCTGTATAAGTATGTATGAATCTTACTGAAATGTGTTAATTGGCTTAACCATCACTTTGGATTGTTAGCTAACTTGATTTCCAACTGGTGATGCATATTTACTCGTGTGTTCCCTTCCAAGCCGAGTACTATTACAAGTTTCCAAGGATTGCACTCACTCCACCTTCCATGTGTTAGAATCGTTCATGCATCTTCCTTGTCTCACTTTAGCTGTGACACCCTTTCTACCAACAAGGATATATTACTTGCCTCTATGCAAAATCACGGTCAAGGCATTACCATACGACCCACTGTAGGGACTCCTACACCAAACGGTCTGAGGTGTAATTGGGACTTCTTACTAAGGAGATCCCCTAACATGTTGGTAGATCTAGCACCACCAACATTTCTGGCGCTAGAACAAGCTATGTCCTCTCATCCTATTTTGAACCTTTGCATATCTATCATGGAGTCTTGCACTTTATTCCCTCCATGATGCTTTTCACATGCTGAATGTGTCACCATCACGGGGGAGTTTTTCGATCTCTTGTCCACATAAACATATGATGGTGAAGGCGAAGTGGCCTAGTTTGAGTTATTACATGACTTCCTTGCCTTGCTTCATGAGGAATATGGATGTTTTGATGAACATGCCAGTCTGTTTCTTGCATACACACTTCTCGAATCTCCACATCGGTGGTTGTGTAGCCTACCGACTGACAACATGCACTCACTTGAGCACTTTTATGATCTCATTAAAGACGCTTTCTATCATTTTGATCTAGAGCATCTTGACCAAAAACAGTGACAACAAGGGAAGGCTCTGCATGAATCACATTGGATTTTTGGCAGCGCTTCCGTGATTTGCAGTTTCAAGCTCCAAAGAGCTAGATGAAAATTTTCTATCTTTGGGATAGATTCAAGTATTGTCTTGAGAAATCTTCCTATCCCAAGAAGAAGTTCAAGCTCAAACCATGTTGAGCATACTTCGGTGATGGAGTTGTGCAATCACAAATGGATACGGTCACTATCACAAGTGATTATCTACCATCTCCTTGCCAAACAACTCCACCATCACAGAGTGATGTGGGAGAGCATGAAAACACATTTGTTGAACCGTCACATCCAACCGACATCACTCCTTCTAATTTTCACATAGACTTGGTTGTGATTTCCATACCCCATCACATGTATTTTGTACCTCAACCTCTGTCCTCACATTTTGATCATCCTCTGGATGAAACTGTCTTGTGTTCTTCCATTGCAGACTCTACATTTGTTTTAAATGAGGATCGATCTATCAACGGTGCTAGTGTTGAACAACCAACATATGCTAGCATTCATGAAGAGCATGATGAGGATATTGAACATCCACTGGCAGTAGGGGACCATCCCTATCTGTCTG
This sequence comes from Pinus taeda, assembly GCA_000404065.3. Taxonomy (NCBI): domain Eukaryota; kingdom Viridiplantae; phylum Streptophyta; class Pinopsida; order Pinales; family Pinaceae; genus Pinus; species Pinus taeda. The sequence goes on along the minus strand of APFE031430165.1, from coordinate 58,575 downwards.
TACCTCATCAATTTTTTACTGACATCTTTGATGATCCTTCCATCCATGAGTTTTCATGTGCATCTCCATCCACGGATGCACCCATTGTTGATCATTCACAGGACACACCAAATATCAGTCCATCATATGACAATGGAGAGGACCAATCATTCATTGGAAATCCACTTGATCTTTCATCTTCTTTTTCCAAAAGCACAGAGGGTGAACATCCTTTCTTCTCATCTAGCCCTCTGTGTGATTCATCAAAACATGAGGATGTTGACCAACATCATGAGTTCTATGATCTTGGCTATCGTGATTTTTGTGCCATTAATATTGTCATTATTATTAATATGTCATTATGTCATTATTATTATTCCACTCATTTCTACCATTCTTTATCACGTCATTTATCATAATTTATCATATAATTCTATTTTATAATTATTTATGCTCTTATGGATGAATATTATTTTTCCTCTTGTATTTTTAATAAATTGGTGATTATGCATGATTTTACCAATTATGGTTTATTAATAAATTTGTTCATCATTTTAGCCTCAAAGATATTTTCCAGATTGAAGATTTGATCATTAAATGTGCCAACTCAGAAATTCGCTGGAATAAGAAGTGACAATTTTGTATTGAATGGGTCGGGAAAATGGAGAAGAATATGGAAAATTTGAAACATGGGTTTTTTTCAGAACGGGGCCAATTAGCTTTCTAATGAGCAGTTTTTCCAAATTTTTCCTGTACTAAGAGAAATAGAAGGTTCACTGAAGACGTTTTTCTCAAATTCACTGTTGTGGCCGTTTTCCAAATTATCCTAGTTGCAATACCAAATTCGACCTATTCCTGTTGAATGATTGATGGAAAGATATATCAGATATGATCTTGCTTATCAATTTGTTGAGAACAATCCAATTTTATAATAGAAAACATATTGTAGTCATCTCTGTTGTAACTGCACTCTGCTCTCTCTGTATTTAAATGAAAATAGAGATCAGAGAAATGGATTCAAGATTCATGATTCATGATTCATGATAGATGATTAGAGAGAGAATTAGATGGTTCATTAGATTAGAGGTAGATATGGTAGGATAGGAGGAGAGGGGGAGAGTATTATTATTCCGAATTGTAATTTTATTTGTAGACTCTCACTGCTGAGAAGACACAAATTACTGTAATGCTGCCCGATTTGATGATTAATCTATAATTCGGTTGTTGTTCCATTCTTTGATAGTGAAGTAGTCTGGCGGTGCTTCACTAGCAGCTAAGGGCCCAGCCCTTGTGGATCCACTTGCTTCTTGTATCATTATTTTACAGTTCGAGTCATATGATGGTTTGTTTTCCTTTTCATTTCCTTAATTTGCTTTATTCAGTAATCTTTTGTTTCTGAACATTTCGCTGAATCGCCTTGTTACATCAAAATCGTGATTAGATTGCATTGATAGCAATATTATTATTTATAACTTAAATTGTGATGCTGTTCATTTTGATATAATACTTCACTGTCCATTTCAGATTCTGTTGTTCATTTATAACTACGATTTCTGTTCATTTATAACTGTGATTGCTATTCATTCTGCTAGATTAAGATTGTTGATTCAGTTACATTTGCAATTGCCGTGTATTTATATTTAATTAGCTCTATTGTTCAGTTATACTTAAGATTTGTGTTCAATTCTAATAATTTAGTATTACTATTCCTTTCCATTAATATTTCATTTTTGTAAGATGAGATTTGCTATTCAGTTTTTCAATAGACTTAGTCACTGTTCTTTTCTACAAGGATTTGATTTCAAATTTTAATTGATATTGCAACAAGTGTGTTTTAGTAAGAATTTCCAATTGAATTTCCATTTCCAGTTATTTGCCTTAGTGTGGATTGAAATATCAACAACTGTAAAGAACATTGACTATAGATGTCTAAGTTCTCAGATTGGAGATCTTGCCTATGATTGATTTTCATTTGCATTAGTTTACAGGGGAGAGAGTTATCGTTACTGAGTCCTTGACTGATGATTGTTTGAGTGAATGATTTAGTTCAGAACATTTCAATTTCTTGCTGTTCCAATTAGCTTTTGTTTCCAACATTCATTATCTTTGCATTTTAAAGCACTATACTACAAAACATTACTCTTGAGCAAATAGCAGCCACAAACTGTGTACACTCTTGAAATAGGAAATCTTGCCCGGATTGATAATTAATGTGAAGATAAATAGGAGTTAAAAAGACACCTCTTATCACTCAACAGTGATCTCTTTACCTCATCATCTGATCACGATGTTGATTCACCTTCTTTTAATCCTTGTAAGCCACTAGTCTACGATGATCTATCTATCGATGAAGTCGAAACCCACCAGATTGTTGAGGCACTTCAACCCGAGATGATGGTTATGTCACGCCCTCACTATCTTGAGGTTGGTCTCACTTGCGATTAGGAAAATATTCAAACACCTGAGGCTCCTCATCACTCCTTTGTATGCACTGAAGAACAATCCAACACTCAAATTTCACTTCCTCTACTCGAACTACACGATCCCATCACTCATGCATTGGAGGAATTTTACATAGCAAACGCACTTGTGCAACGTAAGTGGTCTACCTTTCTCACGTTTGTTTGCATGTCACAGACAAGGGAATGCATACAAAATCTGCACATAGTGTAGCACACCACCATGGAAAGTCCACAGAGTGCATGTCATGCGCTTTCACTCATTTATGTTTTGTGTATGATTATAAGCTCAGAGTGTGTCTTTTCATTGTTATATCTTTCACATCTACTGGTTCACAAAACTGTGTTGTTCGCAAACCATGCCTTTAATAACATGGGTCAACCAATGCACCATGACTACATTGGAAGTATCACTTCACGTGAGATGACCCATGCATAGTTAGCTTAGGAGCAGAAGTCATCTTTTCTTTCAGTTTGTTTTCTTGCATGCATGTTTGCTTACTTGCTTTGCGTGTTTGTTTGTCTACTTGCTTGTTTTCTTACCCAATTTTCTTTCGCATTTACTTTTTCTCCCGCTTTTCTTTTTTGTTTGTTTCCTTTTTTTTGTTCGTAGGTTAGTTTCACATGAAACCATGCATGAATATTGAAACAAGTTGGGTAAAGTACAAACGGCGTTCTGTAGCTATCACTACTTGGTTATTTAGCATCCTGCCTCTATATGAAGAACTTGTTACTTTTGGTCCATGATATTTCGATGGAAAATACATACTGTTCGAAGTGAACCTTAGTGAAGACACGATGCTTGCATGCTAACTAGTGTCACCTACTCAAGTCGGTTGTTTTTGGGATAACCCTCATCATCTCAATCAAGTAGAGTAAGGTGAGGGAGAGAACCTTAACAAGCAAGTGGTAGGTATATAATAAACTACTTATATGAAGGAATAACCTCTTCTAATATCAATAAGTCAGGATCTCTCTTCCGCCTTGCATATCTATGGCTTTGCCATGAGGGAGCATGAAGCCAACCAGAGAAAAAATATGTAAATTGATTTCCCAGGATTAATACATAAAGGATAGTTTAGGCTGTCCAAATAAAGAATAGATCATGCCCTCCAAATATATATAAGCACTCATCACCTTAAAAGGAATATTGTTATGCATTTTATTTGGAGTTGAGTGTTGGGAAATACAACATATTTGAGTGTAACCGAATTGGAAATTTTGAATTGTTCTAGAATTTTTCGAATATTGTTTTACTTTTCTGTTGAACTAAACAACCTTAATATTACAGGGGTGATATGGAATAATATTATTTTATTTTATATTTCCTTGATAGTTGTGATTTTTTTCTATAACTTTACAACTTCCTTCCAAGTTGCATCCAAGCATTTGATACATTTCTCTTTTGCAAGTTGCAACTACGTTTCTCACATTCCATACAAAGTCATTTTATGAAAAGAATACTGTTGGGCAGAACTCTAGTTGTAAGGGAAGCGGCTTGCTTGCTGGAGAAAATGTATGTTGTGAAACAAAAGCTATGGTTTGCATGACAACTGATTGAGTATATGTGAGTGACATATCAATCACGAAAAAGTAATCAATACCTACATATTTAGTATAATATGCTCAGTGGTGAGTCCTCACAAGTTTTTGGTGAGTATGAAAAGAGAGATTGGAATAATATCCATATGCAAGCTGAGCTCTCTACCTAATGACTTAATGATATTACATGGAAGAAAAAATCCTTTTTGTAGGGCCATTATTAGTTAAAATATCATATCAATAGAGGTCTAATATTTGCTTCATGGAGAGTAGAGGACAACTCCAACTCTTTCAATCTTGAACTAGAATGAAGCTCGTATATTATAAAATTTAATATAGAGGACTACAAGACTAGCTAGAACCATGATTCTCATATATCTTTTCATAAAAATCGATTTTATTATTATTATTATTATTATTATATTATATATATATATGGAAATATGAATTATCTTCAAAACTATGACTTGATATGAAAACATGGGTATCTTCTAAACTATTTTTTCTTTCTTGGTGTTTTGTTAGTCCCTACAATGATTATACTAAATTGTTTTAGTAATTCAATAAGTTTTAATGTTATAATTGATTCGACACTTTTCCCCTACAAAATAAATGTTTACAAACAATTATCCGTTAGTCAGATTTCGAGGCTTTATTTGGTTATTTTTTTGTAGAGGCACAACTATTGTCCTCAATACATTAAGTTAATACATGTTTCATTATTAATTTTTTCCAAGTCAAGTAATGCTAGAACTCAATCCTAAAAAAATGCTAGAACTCATTTAGCATTACTTATTAACATTAAATGCTTGTCTCCCCATATATAACCCATAGCCCATATCTTACCGCAATCCCCTTGCGGTGATTGCATATCTAGCTATGATGACCTTCTATTATTAATTATTAAACAATACTACTTATCTAATGATTATGTAGATGTAAATAATATATTAATATATTGTACATAACCAATAAATTTAAAGAAATCTCATGGACAACCATGTTTATTTTAGGGTTTATAATATTTATCTGAGGGTTTACATATGTTGGGTTTATAATATTAATCCCTTGGGTTTAATATTATTTCCCTAGTTTTATAATACCTTGGGTTTTTAGTATTAATCTCTTACATTTATTATTTGTTTGCATTTATAATGTCAATCCCTTGGGTTTATTAATCTAAGGGTTCTTATTCCTAGGGTATAATATTATTTATATGGTTTATAATATTAATCCTAGGGTTTAATATAAATCCATTAAGTTTATAATCATGGTCAACCATGGTCCAATGTCAAATTGGGACAAATATTGTCTCAATATGAAAATAAACCATGGATAGTCATGGTCAACCATAGTTAGTCATGGTCAATCAATGTCAACCATGGTCAACCATAGTTAAGCATGGTCCAACGTCGCATTATGACAAATATTGTCTCAATACGAAAATCAATCATGGTTAGCCATTGTGAACCATGGTCAAGCATGTTTATTTTAGCATTTATAATATTTATCATATGGTTTATATATATTGGTTTATAATATTTATCTTACGGTTTATCACATGCTTTTCTCAATATGAAAATCAATCTTGGGGAACCATGGTCCAATGTCACATTATGAAAAAGATTGTTTGAATATGAAAATAAACCATGGTTAACCATGGTCCAATGTCACATTGTGACAAAGATTGTCTAGACATTAAAATCAATCTTGGTTAAGCATGGTACAATGTCATATTATTACAAGGAGTGTCTCATTATGAAAATCAACCATGGTGAACCATTTTCTGATGCCACATTGTGACAAATATTGTCTCGGTATGAAAGTAAACCATGGTACCATGTTCAACCATCTTTATCTTAAGGTTTCTAACATTTATCTTAACTCTTCTATACCTTGGGTTTATAATATTTATCCCTTGGGTTTAATATTATTATGTTAGGTTTTTAGAATTAATCCCATGGGTTTATTATTCCATTGGGTTCATAATATCAATCCCTTGGGTTTATTGTTATAAGTATTCATATTCTTAGGGTATAAAATTATTCATAGGGTTTATAATATTAATCTTTAGGTTTAATGTAAATCCATTTGGTTTATAATCATGCTCAACCATGGTAAAATGTCACATTATGACAAAGATTGTCTCAATATGGAAATCAACCATGCTAAAACATGGTTAATCATGTTTATTTTAGGGTTTAAATACCTAGGGTTTATAATATTAAACCCTTGAGTTTATCCCTTGGGTTTATAATTCCCTATGTTTTTACTATTAATCCCTTGGGTTTAATATTCTTTTTGGTTTATAATATTAATCTATTGGGTATATTAAACTAAGGGTTCATTTTCCTAGGATGTAATACTATTCATAGGGTTTAAAATATAAGTTCTTGGGTTTAATAGAAATCCCTTAGGTTTATAATCATGGTCAACAATGGTTCAATGTCACATTGTGAAAAATATTTTCTCAATATGAAAATCAACCATGGTCTAACATTGCAATGTAACAAATATTGTCTTGATATGAAAATCAATAATGCTCAACCATGGTGAACTATGATCCAACGCCAGCTTGTGAAAAATAGTGTCTCAATATGAAAATGAACCATGGTGAACCATGGTTATTTTAGGCTTTATAATATTCATCTTACGATTTATATACCTTGCATTTATAATATTAATCCCTTGCATTTAAAATTATTCCCTTGGGTTTATAATGACTTAGGGTTTTAGGATTATTCCATTGGGTTTATAATATCAATCCCACGGGTTTATTAATCTAAGGGTTCATATTCCTAGGGTATAATATTATTCATAGGGTTTATAATATTAATCCTAGGGTTTAATATAAATCCATTGGGTTTATAATCATGGTCAACTATGGTTAACGATGGTCCAATGTAACATTGTGCCAAATATTGTCTCAATTTAAAAATTAACCTTGGTCAACCATGGTCCAATGCCACATTGTGACAAATATTGTCTCAATATAATATCAACAATGGTAAACCATGGTCAACCATGTTTATTTTAGGGTTTATTCCTTGGGTTTATAATATTTAACACTTGGGTTTAATAATATTCCCTTGGATTTATAATCCCTTTGGTTTCTAGTATTAATCCCTTTTGTTTATTATTCCCTTGGGTGCATAATATCAATCCCTTGGGTTTATTGTTATAAGATTTCATATTGCTAGGGTATAAAATTATTCATATGGTTTATAATATTAGTATTTAGGTTTAATATAAATCCATTGGGTTTATCATCATGGTCAACCATGGTCAAATGTCGCATTGTGGAAAATATTGTCTCAATATGAAATTCAACCATGGTAAAACATGGTAAAACATGTTTATTTTAGGGTTTATCATTCAGTTTATCCCTTGGGCTTATAATCCCTTAGGTTTCTAGTATTAATCCCTTGGTTTTAATATTCATTTGGGTAAATAATATTAATATGTTTGGTTTATTATTATAAGGGTTCATTTTCCTAGGGTGTAATACTATTCATAGGGTTTATAATATAAACCTTCGTGTTTAATATAAATCCCTTGGGTTTATCATCATGGTCAACCATGGTCAAATGTCGCATTGTGGAAAATATTGTCTCAATATGAAAATCAACCGTGGTAAAACATGGTAAAACATGTTTATTTTAGGGTTTATCATTCAGTTTATCCCTTGGGCTTATAATCCCTTAGGTTTCTAGTATTAATCCCTTGGTTTTAATATTCGTTTGGGTAAATAATATTAATATGTTTGGTTTATTATTATAAGGGTTCATTTTCCTAGGGTGTAATACTATTCATAGGGTTTATAATATAAACCTTTGGGTTTAATATAAATCCCTTGGGTTTATCATCATGGTCAACCATGTTCGACCATGGCGTAACTTCACATTGTGACAAATATTTTCTAGATATGAAAATCAACCATGGTCCAATGTCACAATGTGAAAATATTGTCTTGATATGAAAATCAATAATGATCAACAATGATCAACCACGATCCAACATCACTTTGTGAAAAATATTGTCTCAATATCAAAATGAACCATGGTTAATCATAACTTTTTTAGGGTTTATAACATTTATCTCAACGTTTATATAGCTTGCATTTATAATATTAATCCCTTGGGTTTAAAATTATTCCCTTAGGATTATTGTACCTAAGGGTTTTATAATTAATCCATTGGGTTTATTACACCCTTGGATTTATAATATCAATACCTTTTGTTTATTAATATAAGGGTTCATATTCTTAAGGTATAATATTATTCATAGGGTTTACAATATTAATACTGGGGGTTAATATTAGTCACTTGGGTTTATAATCATCGTCAACCTTGGTTAACTATGGTCCAATATAACATTGTACCAAATATATTCTCAATATGAAAATCAATCGTGGTTAACCATGGTCCAATGTCACACTGTGACAAAGATTTGCTGAGTATAAAAATCAATGATAATAAATCATGGTCAACCATTTTTATTTTAGGGTTTATAATATTTATCTCTTGGGTTTAATATTATTCCTTTGGCTTTAAAATACAGTGGGGTTTTATAATTAATCCCTTGGGTTTGTTATTTTGTTATGTTTATAATATCAATACCTCTTGTTTATTAATCCAAGGATTCATATTCTTAGGGTATAATATTATTTATAGGGTTTATAATATTAATCCTAGGATTTAATATAAATCCTTTGGGCTTGCAATCATGGTTAACCATGGTTAAAAATGGTCCAATGTAACATTGTGCCAAAAATTGTCTCAACATGAAAATCAACCATGGTTCAATGTTGCATTGTGACGAAGATTGTCTCAGTATAAAAATTAGTGATGGAAAACCATGGTGGACCATGTTTATTTTAGGGTTTAACCTTGGGTTTATAATATTTATCCCTTGGGTTCAATATTATTCCCTTGGATTTACAATCCCTTCGGTTTTTAGTATCAATCCATTCAGTTTATTATTCCCTTGGGTTGATAAGATAAATCCCTTGGGTTTATTATTATAAGTGTTCATATTCATAGGGGATAAAATTATTGATAGGGTTTATAATATTAACCCTTAGGTTTTATATAAATCCATTGGGCTTATAATCATGATCAACCATGGTCAAATGCCGCATTGTAACAAAGATTGTCTCGATATTTAAATCGACTGCAGTAAAATGTGGTCCACCATGTTTATTTTAGGTTTTATAGTATTTATCTTAATGTTTATATACCTAGGGTTTATAATATTAAACCCTTGAGTTTATCCCTTGGGCTTATAACTCTTTGACTTTTTAGTATTAATCCCTTAGGTTTGATATTCATTTGGGTTTATAATATTAAATTGCTGGGTTTATTTATCTAAGGGTTCATTTTCCTAGGGTGTAATACTATTCATAGGGTTTATAATATAAGTCCTTGGGTTAATATAAATATCTTTGGTTTATAATCATGTTCAAACATGTTCAACCATGGTACAATGTCGCATTGTGAAAAATATTTTCTCAATATGAAATCAACCATTTTCCAATGCTGCAATGTGACAAATATTGTCTTGATATGAAAATAAAAAATGCTCAACCATGATCAACCATGGTCCAACATCATTTTGTGAAAAGGGTTATCTCAATATGAAAAATAACCATGGTCAACCATGTTTATTTTAGGGTTTATAATATTTATCTTAGGGTTTATATATCTTGCACTTATAATATTTGGAGAGTCATCATAGTATAAAGAGATAAATAGAATATACCCCCAACCATTCTAGTAGGTGAATATCATGGATGGCCATGGCATGTTAATCCATGGGAGTGTTAATTTGATATTTTTCCTCCCATTAGGTTCATTTCCTTGTGTATGCACACCTAAGTGCATTTAAATTAGGCTAACAAGTTTTCGCTAATTTCATTTATACTTGAAATAAAATGACTTATTATGTAAATTTGATTTTTTTATTAATAACCCATTTTTTTTTATTCTAGTAATATCCTATTATTTTTAAATACTTATAAAATTATGTGTCATAGAACAACTAAAGTTAATTCATTATGCAAGGATATATCATAATTAGTTTCCCTACCCATCATGAAAAATCATTATTACCATCATTTACTTTAGCTAGCATGTCACTAGCTTGAAAAATTTATGGACTTCATTGCGTGACACTATTTCAAGGGTGAAAAGGAAAAGAGAGATAGAAATACACTAATCCATTAACCAATTAGTCTTGAATGACCTTAATTGCATTTAATTTTCACATTTGAGTTTTGGAATGAAATCTTCTAGGGAAAAGGACAATATGAGTTGACTATTTGACTACTTAGCTTTCATTGGGATCAGTTGACACCATGGTCAACCAATATCATTCTTGAATAGTTATTTTCATATTTTTTGTTCTTAATAAGTTTTTTTGTCAAGCAAGTGTAAGTCGTGTGGTGGGGATGGTCTGTTGTCTTCTTCCTCACCCAATGTTTGAATATCATCCGATGACATGATTGTTTGTAACGTGATTATCTACTCTTAGGAGTAACAAATAGATCTTTTTCGTAGACGTAGCTAGTACCAAATTGGTACAATAAACAAGCTTAATTATTTTAATTTTTTATTTCCGTATAATCAAAAACTTCTTATTTCCTTATAGTAAAGATATAATTTTATGTCTTTTGTAGTTCAAAACTGTGATTGGGATATTTTTAAGATTTTATGAGATTGTACAAAACCTCCCAAGAACATTAATCAAAATTCCAAATTGTTATGAACTCTAACGGTTCAAATTTTGTACACAGTAAGAATGTTTGCTTACAGGCTAATTTATAGAAGGAGGAATTTGTACAAAGGAAGAATTTTTGCTTATAAGTCAATTTCTCATAAGAATGTATACATTATATCAAAATCCGCAGGTTGGGGACATACTTAATGAGAATTGATTTGATAAAGGCTTATGATTGCATTGAATGGGAATTCCTTAGACTAATTCTACACAAAATTGCTTTCGCTCGTAGGCTTATTGATTAGATAATGGCTTGCATTTCCTTAGTGAATTTGTCATTCTAATTAATTGATATTTGATTGATTTTTTTAGAGCCACAAGGGATCTTCGACCAGCATGTGCACAATTGTTGTTCTTGTTTGTATTGATCATAGATGGACTTAGTAGAGGAATTAGTGAAGCCAGGGATATGGGGGTGATTGTTAGATTCAGGGTCACGAGATCCACTAAAATTACTCACCTAATGTTTGTGGATGATGTCCTATTTACTGGGAAGCCAATATTAATGAATGGAGGGAATTTCGTGACATCCTGACTAGATTTGGTGATCCATTGGGACTCACTATGAATAAAGATAAATTTGAATTGATAACAGACAGATTGGAAGAGAAGGCAGTGGGGGGAATTTCCAACCTATTTCAAGTAAAAATGGGCTCTTTCGCAAGAGGCTTTAGGTATTTGGGGTTCCAATTGAAGCCAAATAAGTATCAGTGCCAAGATTGGGACTGTCTAGTTAAAATGTTTGAGAAAAAATTGACTATTTTGGAGAACAAATGGCTGACATTTGGTGGCAGACTTATAATGATCAATTTTTTTATGGAGGGTATATCCATTTACTAGATTCACCTTTTCAAATTACCGAAAGGGGTAAAAAACAACATAGGTGTGATGATTGCAAAATTTCTTTGGGATGGTGTAGAGAATTCAAAGATAATACACTTTGTCCACCTTGAGGTCTTAACCCGAAAGGTGGATGAGGGGGGATGGGACATTAGATCCATCAAAATTTTTAATGTGACATTCCTAGCTAAAAATCTCTAGAGGGTTTTCAAAGGTAATGGTCTATGGAAACAAATCATTAGAGAGAAGTATCTTAATTTCTTGCAGCTTGAGGCATGGATCAATGAAGGTGCCATGAAATGTAGGGGGAATCATATATTTGGAGAAGTATGTTACAGGAAAAATAGGGTCTTGTGGGAAGTTTTCCCTGGGAGATCGATAAGGGCAATAAGAGTGTCGTGGGTCTTAATGCAATCAAATGTATGGAAGGATCACACTTACTATTTGAACCTGTTATCTATTCGATTAATTAGTCAAGTATACATTCCCTTAATAACCTTGTTAAACATAGACAATCCTTACTCTCTTTCCTCAGATGGTCGAGCTCTAGAGATGTTGGCCTTCTAGCATCTTACGAGGCAAAGTGGGAAGAATATAGATATAGGATTAGTCTCATAGGTATCAGGTTTTCTAAGAAGAAGGATATGTTAGCATGGGATGGGAGTGAGGACGTAGGGAAAATCATGGTAAATAAAATATACACATACCTAGCATAAAGGTGCATGAATCCAACCTGTGATCCATTGTTGAGCCTTGCTTGGTGCTGTGAGGTACTTTTGAAATTGAAATGTTTTATGTGGTTGGTTCTCCAGAACCACATCCTTCTGTGGGAGAATCTCACCAAAAGAGGCTTTCAAGGCCTAAGCATATGCTCTTTGTGTTGTGGAGAATTCGAAGAGGTGGTACCTCTCTTTATTACATGTTCTTTTATGATAACTATTTGGAAAAAGGCTCTAGTTCATCTTAACATACAAGCATATGTTAACGTTTCTTCTATTGAAAATGTCTTAAGAATTTGTTTGAACAATAAAAAGAACACAAGGCACTCCCTTGATATATAGTTTGGGGTAGATGGTAGAGCAATAATGTAAAAATATTTGATAATATTTTTCATGAAAAGAGAAACATCAGTCTAAATATTTTAGCATATTATCAAGAGATTAGGCCCTTAAGGCTGAAGCCAAAAAAAGAATTTGTAGCTACAAATAAATTTGGTCATCCATACCCGTGGGCTTCTGTGATGGTGCCTCATCTAATGGGATATGTGGTCATGGGGATCAAATCATTCTTAGGCCTGGGAAGTACTATCATTTGAACTGATCAGGGGGTGTTAGCACCAATAGTAGAGTTGAATTGCTTGCACTATGGGGTGTTTTGAGGTGTGCTAGTTGGTCGCCTATCGAGGAGTTAGAGGTTGCTAGCAGTTCCAAATCATTTATTGAGTTGGTACAGTGGCACTCTATATTTTGGCCACCCTCTCTATATCACTGGATGCAAAATATCAGTGCCCTGCTGGAGTCTTTTAAGCATATATATTTCTCCCACATATTCCAAGAGCATAATATGGTGGTTGATCAATTACCTAAATGTGGTAAATTTTCCAAATTGGGTGTTACTAGCTACCAATCCTTATTTGAAGGGGTTTTGCAATGTTCTAGGTGCTTTCATTTCGAATGAGGACAATTGAGTTACAAGCTTCCTCTACCTCTCCTCTCGAGAGAATTTTCTTTGTTAGATCTAGCTAACAGAATGTTGATGGTTCATGTGCAATTAGGGGCAATTGTTGTCTGTGCAATAGAAAACCCAGATCCATATCCAATCTTTAGATCAATATTAGATGGTTTTGCGATGCAAACAAGCATTATATCCATTTTCGAGTAATATGGGTGGAGCTTTGGGTGTAATAATATTTTGGGATGCACATAATTAAGTATTTCTTTCATTTGATGTTGAAGGCCTTTGGTACATATTATTGGTTGTTGCTCTTTCGCGCCATTCATTATGGATTTCCTTCCACTTTCCAGCAATTGATCCTTTCAGGTGGTCCTATTGTTGTCCCAATCGATGATATTATAATGCTTTGTTTTGACTAAAGAGCTGTGTTTTCCCAAGTCTCAAGGGAGTTTTTCTTCCTATTGGTTTCGTCTTAGTAACATGCTTATTTTTTGTCTTTATTGCTCTGTTGTTTTAGGTCTTGTTAATGAATAGTTAATATATTATATTCAGATAGAAATACCATATAAAATACATATTTATTATGTAATATTCTTTGGGTACCACTTAGTGATGCATGTATTTAATGCTGATCAAGTTCTAGTAGGTCTATATGCTCACTCTACTTTGTATTCAGAAATTTGGGACTGAAGAATCATGGAATTGTAAGTATCTTTTGTTTTATTAATAAAATATGGTGTGTTTTTTTATTTTGAAAAAAAAGGTCAATTCTCAATGAAAATTTTGCAAATGAGAGAACCTAAATGAAGTAATGGATAATGCTAGAATAATCATTTTGAGGAAAATACATAGTGCACAAAAAACTATTTGCATATCACATTCAAAGGAAAATTACAAGCCACATATATAGTGCTAATGAGTTCCAAATGATTCCAAACAAGGAGAATATTGTTGAGAAAATACCTCAACAAATTTCAACAATAAACAAACCTAATCTATCAATTTATTAATGTAAGAAATATTTTCAAGTCCCCCCTTTAATGCTTGTATCACATCATTACAAATATTATTACAAGAATCATAAATTACATATAGTCACATCAATTTGGTTGGTCTACATTAGCACTCACATCCACTCTAGAATACCACAAACACTACTCTTTCTTCACCACCCTATCTTCGAGTTGTCACTTCAACTCCATTTGAAACATAAACTACTCAAACCATCATTGATGAAATTTTTATAATTGACACTTCTCGATCTCCCAAAGGACAATCTCGATATTTGATCACTTTATGGACAAACTCTCATCTATCAAAAGACAACCAAGTATACTTTTGATAGTTGTATGGGTGAGTTTTCTGGGTATTGAGTATATTGAATAGTCAATTATGCAACTAACCTTTCTACACACATGGTTCTTGTTGGTGCTCAAATTGTCCCAATAACCGAGGACACCCTAAGACCACATCACTGAGGATCCTAGATCCTCTCGCTGTAAGTGATAAGGGTTAGCCTCCATTTAACCATAAGGGATAATCCTTGGTGATAATCAAAATGGAATAGTCATTGTATAATAATGTAAATTAAAAAGATTTTCTAATTAACAAATAAATAGGCCAGATTATTGAAGAGAGAGTGTTTTAGATAAATAATACTTTTAGGAAAAAGATGTGGTAGGAATAGAACACGTGTAAACTTATTAAAAATAAAATATCATTATGACTAAATGAGGTTTAAATTAATAATTCATATCTCTCACAAAACACAAGGGTTAGTAAAAATTAAAAATAAAAATAAAATGGAAAAAACAGAAGTTAGAAAAACTTGGTTTAAATGCACTTAATAGAAATGTTGTAGTTGAAACAATATGGCATCAAGTGCTATTATTATCCATCCTGAAATAAAATAATTAAATTATTTGATTTAATTTTTCTAAATAGTAAATATTTGAGGAAAAACTAAGCCAATTTTAATGCGTAGAAAATTAGACAAATTGATCATGTCAAAGAATTATTAATAACCACATGTTACCAGTAAAATAAAGAAATGAAAAATGAAAAATAAATTAACAATAAAAATAAGATATGAGGACTAGTTTTATGGTGTTTAAATTTACGTTTAAATAAAACCCTAAATAACATGTATTGTGAGAGTTTTTTTCTACAACAAATAAATTCAAATATTGTTTAAAAACTTTAAATAACAAGTGTTCAAGTATTTAAATCATTATTGCATGCAATATTATTGAATAATCATGTTATATCAATAACCTTCATAATGAATGAGTCAATAAAACCTCACATAAAAATAATGCAAAGAAAGAAAAGAAAGAAATAGATATTATCAAATAAAATCCTCATAGCCGTAAACATCACTGTAGCAAGTACACGATGGCCTTAAAAAGAATAAGTTTTCATCTCCAGTGCATAGCCATCCTTCAAACCATCTAAAATGTTCTTGGAACAATCTTTTACATCTTATTTTAAAGGTCTAGAAGTTCATTTTTTTAGCTCTAGTATCTTTGAGTAAAATTACATTAATAATTACCATTGTAACTAAATGAAATGTATATTTATTTCTCCCATTAATCTCTCATTCAAATATTCAATCAATTAATTATTAAATTGCACATGGTAAATTTTTTTCATAAATAAAGATTAGCAAAGATCAAAATATTGATATATATAAATATATGATAAATAAAGATAATGCAATACTCACCCATTATATTCTTAGTTTGAAATAAAATCTGAAATAATTATAATCATAAATTCTATAAATTAAAACAAAATTTGAAATGAATAAAATCTGTATGTATATTAAATTTAAATATAATTCAAAAATTCAATAAAATTTTTCAATTTCAATTATAATATAAGATTTAAAATAATTTCTAAATATTCTATACAATATATTTTATATCAAATATAATAATATAATATAGATATAGAAATGAAATTTCAAATTCAACTTTCATATATATATATATTATTAAAGTTGTTTTTAAACGCGACTTATACTAATGTCGAGTTCAGATTAGTTTAGCTGGAGTGTTAACTTTTATTAATGGTCCGATGGGCTTAATGCATCTCATAATATTGGTGTAGTCTCCTTGACAAGTTGAGCATTTTGTTGACTTATATTTTTTAAAGCACATGGGTGTACTCTCTTTTCCATATTTAATGTTGAAGTGAACATATGTATCTAAGGTAAAAGGTGAGGGTAAGTAAATTATTTATTTATTTATTTTAATTTTTTATGATGATGAATCACATTTGTTGTTTGAAACGTATTCGTAAAATTTCTCTTATGTAATTTCTACCAAAAGACTTTGTTTAATTTAATTTTTATTATTTTAATTTATATGCTATTTAATTTTGTTATTTAATTTAATATTGTATTTTAATTAAAATTTTTTATATTAATTTATAATTTATGTTTTTGTTTAATTGAAATTAATATATTATATTTAATTATTTTGTTTATTTAATATTTAATTAATTTTAATTATATATCAATTGTTTTTATTTTATGATTTTTAATTTTTCGATTTTTTATATTATGTTTAATAATATGTATTATAAATTAACTAATTTTTTTAATTTTAATTTATTATAATAATAATTGTAACTTACAATTGTAGATATTAATACAAAATTAAGATTTAATCTTTTATTTAATATAGTAGTGATATTATTAAAAGTTACAATGATTATTACAATGATAATTCAGTGTAGGGCAAACATGAAAATTCAAGGAAGCGACTTTTGATCATGAGAATATGAGGGGGGCACATGGCAAAATTGATAGAAGGAGTTAAGATCTAATTGGGCTCAAATTGGCGACAACATTTGGCTCCAATTGGAGATGATGCTCCACTGCAGAGGATCAGGAACGTAGAGTAGAAACCTTCATATTTGGCATGGAGTCAAAAAATAAAACTGAAGAGACAAAAACTAATAAAAGGAAAATATTCGATATCTTGAAGGCTCAGTTAATTGATAGCAAGAACAAAATAAGAATGAATGTGAGGTCCCAATATGTATGATTAACAAATTCAATGATAATTTACATACATAAAAGACATTTATTTGTATATTAAGTATATCGAGGTAGCTATGATAATGTTTGAGGAACATGATCTAAAAAATGATAAATGTATCACTTCATAAGAACATTGAACACCATAACAAGTCATACGTATTTATAGTTAATGATTAAGAAACTACATAAACCATGGAGCTAATTTGTAGGTTTTAACCTTGTATAGAAGTTACCTGCATACAAATTCTAAGAAAAGAAAATAAATAATGGCGAGAGCATAAAACATAAAACATATATACACTGAGATTTTCCCGTGGATCCCAAAACTGAGACTACCAAATTGATTTTTCATTTTGTTCATTTCAATGTTATAATACATAAATATACATGTCGAAGCATCCATAAACCCCAATCCATTAACCTTGGATTAGAACATAATTGTAGTTCCCTTGATCAGATCTACAAAATACCATAGACAAAAAACTATCATGCCCAAAAGCATGTGCAAAATCCATGCACAAAACCATAGGTAGGTCCGCCCACCTAATATAGGGTCGAAAAAAATTTCCCACGGTGCTGCCCTAGATCCCGTGTAGGGAGGCTACCATCCCCCTGCGTACCCACCCAACAGGGAGAGTAGCTGCCCCCCCCCCCCTGTGATCGCCAAATGCACGTACAAGGGGGGATTATCATCCCCCATGAACCCCCCCCCCCACCCCCCCCACGCATGGGGTAGTCGTGGAAAGAATATAACATAATCCAACATAATTAAGATACATAAAAGTGACTTCCATTTTTTATTTTATTGAAACTAAGTAGGTTAGGTGTCAGGGATTTTAGTTCCCTTTTTTATCCATAAAATGAGTATCTAGAATCACATGTCACTCCCTTGCTAATGAGCATTGATAGCTTGAGATGAGGAACTTTCTGGATTCTTGTTTTCTCTTCGTGTTAGAGGCCCTTCCTTCAATTTATTTAACAAATATAAAAGTCACTGGATGGGAGAATTACGCATTGGACTTAGCCCAATACCACTGAACTTGCTCCACTGCTAGTGAGCGTCTATAGCCTCGACGAAGATGTCAGCATGCCCCACCCAAGAAAACATCAGTCCCTATCCCTAGGGTAATATTTTGATTAGGAAGGCCTCGTGTATGGTTGTGATGTGACTAACTAGTTCCAGTGTTAACACTAGAAAAATGTACACATGTTTGTGCAATCTAGAAGATGCTAAAAGACATCGAATAGAATCTAAAAGTGGAGATTTTCTAGCTGAAGACATCATGAAGTTAAAAAAAATTAATTTCTCCTAAGGTCCAAAGTTTATAAAGTTTAAAAACTGAATAATCTACAATTGTTTCTTTGATAGTTGCACACCACTTGGAATTTTCTTTGAAAGTCGCACGGTCAAGAAAATGCTTGACTCAATGAATTCAAGACCACTTGACACACTTGGAGGTGAAAGGATCTCAATCCAAGACAATGGAATTTGAGTCGCCCTAAATATATGCATCCCTCAATGGAATCATCTTGTCCTATTCACAAGTCATTGTTATTCATGAACTGAGAGAGGGAATATGGATTCAAAAATTATATATAAACAGACCATTAGAGAACCAAAATAAGAGACAATGTTAAGCTGGCTAAATTGCTATCAGAGAAAACTAACATTTCATTGTTGAAGCCAAATAAAGTAAGAGAACTAACATGTTGGTCATATTGATTCTAAGCAATCCATCATCTTAGTGAGAGGAGAAGAGTCCACCATTAGAGATTCTTCAAACTTATTTCATAGAGAGGAGAAGATTGCAAAGACATTGAGGAAAAGAACCTCCTTGCTGAGGAATTTTGAGAAATGATAGATCAAACAATTTTCTTGAAGTGTTTAATATTCATCTATTATATTCAATGTCTACGACTAGCAGTCAATAAAAGGAGTTTTTCTCAATATTTTCTTGACTTGTTTTCTCCATTGAGAATTTTTTTTCATTTATCTCTTTGTTTTAGTTCATGTTTGTGTATGCATTTTTTTCACTATTTTCAATTATTTGTTTACCTCATCCTATTCACTAACAAGACTAACTTTGTTTGTGTTCATTTTCAGGGAATAACTAACTATCAAGGAGGCATATTTTGGTACACCATTACCACAAAAACACTACCACATCCACCAAAGTTTCAGCTGAATTTTATGAAAGCTCAATCTTGTAGTTATAGGTCTAACTCTTATGACTTAATGTGGTCCCTTAGTATTTATGTGTAAGTAGAATGGAAGAGGAATGTGGTGAGGCATATTCAATATGAAGGTGACATTACTAAGAGATTAATATTTGAAACCTTTAAAGGTTTTTACCTCTTAAACGTGATTTACAAAACAAGTCTTTAAGTATGTATTAAGAAATATTATTAATATAGTTCATACTAAGGATGCATAGATGTGTACTCCATTCTACTGTGATATCATAAAGACTCTTCAAGATGCAAAAATCTTCATCTTTATACATTGTAAACCTACAAAGAATAAAAGGTTTATTTATATACATAATTTATATACAATGTGTTTCAAAAACAATATTTATCAAAGGAATAAAAAATCCAATGTAACCAAACATAAATTTTATCAATGGAAAACTTTTTGACACTATGCCCCACTCTTAACAAAAACTGTAATATAGGAAGAAAAGAGTAAGTTTTGTCAATTAACATTATTCCTAGAATAAAGTAAATATAAAAGTGGTATGGGATTGATTTTATTTAAAAAAAATAATTCATCCATTCCTCTAGAAGGTCATGATATCCCATTGGAAAATTTAAATGATTAAAATATTCAAGTGTGAAATTTTTAACAAATATTTCATAGGAGGGCTTCTTGTTTCTTTCCGAAATCGTGGTAGATTCAATCCCACAACATTCTTCATACTCATGATGTAAAACATATAAAGAGTATTCTTTCAAAAAACTCGGCATTTTTTAAATCAAAGCTTATAGTATTATGATCCAATCCTTTTGTATATCACAAAAGAAATTGTAAATGAAAATCATTATTGTCATTATAAGATACAACAACCTCAAATTTTTGAGTAAAAATGTCATCATTGGAAACATGGGAAACTATTTTTTCCTCATTATAAGACCTATGTTCTAAAAAATGTGAATTCAAATCATGATTATCTTGTAGGCTATTACATCAATTATAGCTATAATAACTAGAAGGAGTTGAATGGAAAGAATTGATATGTTTAATTTCATTTTCAATTATAAATTTATTTTCCTCATAGTTATCATAAATAGGTTGCGGAAATATTGATTCAATTAAGTTATCATAGCCCTCATTCTAACAAATGTTAAAAATATCTAAAGTATGTTCACAACAAGAACTAAACTCATGATCAAATTGTAGGTCTACTTCATGATTCAATTCATCATCATAATGATCATAAACAAGGGGTTGGAAAGGTCAACATGAACAACAAGCGAAGTTGATTCAAAAGATTCAAATATTAGTTCATGTAATAGATTCCCTGTTACATCACAAAAAGGTTTAAAAATAGGATCAACAGGTGGAAGAATATTTTTGTTTATTAGTTTTTGTTGAGGAACTTTAAGAATATGTGATAGAATGTTTGATTGGTAGGATGTTGGATGAAATATTTCAAATGTAACCTCTCCTTTACTATTTTCATTATCATCATCTTCTAAAAATAAAATCAAAGATAGATAAGAACCATTATCAGTTATAGAATTTGAATATTTCATTAAGCGTAAGTGTGTGGTATGACATTCTATTAAAGAAAGAGAAAAGTTATTTTTACGATCTTCAAGGTTTGACAACACATCATGTTCATTAATAAATGTGATAGAAGATGATTTTTCAAGGTTTTCAAAGCTATATTCATTAATGTTGCCTTCTATTTGAGATTCATAATCCATTTGGGTTTTTTCATTGTTTCCAATATTGGTTTTCAAGGTTATTGTTATTATAATGTTTTCAACAGTCAAAGTAATCCTAGGATACATGCATCTATGATAGTCACGAAGCCTTACATGAAAATCTTTGAGAGATGAAACTGTACCAGGAGGGAGACTTATGTACCACTTACGGGTGTCACCTGCCAAGGGCATCATGAATAAATTCATTATTACATCTTCATGGTGTACTCCCATCTTTGGAATGCATTCGTGAAAATTTCTAAGGTGTTGCATCAGATTGTCACCATCCTCATTTCGAAAACGAGTCAGGTAAGGATCCCATATGTCTATGTCAAGTAAACCATGTGGATAACCTACAATATCATAAAAATTTAAAGGATAAAAACGTTAAGAAATCCATGAAACCGTAATTGAAACAAAATTAACAAGAAAATTAAACTAAGGAGTCACCAAGTGAACAAATAAATAATAAATATTTACTTTAAATCCAATAAGTCACATACAACTGTGACCCTATCCACCAACAGATCACATATTTAACAAGTTGATCAGTTACCAAAGGGAAAGAAACCTTAACAATATTTTCCCCGACAATGATGCCAAAAGATGTTGGTGGTAAAATTTTCCTGGTAACTGAAGACACCCCGATACCACATCACTGAGGATCCTAGATCCTCCCACTCTAGGTGATAAGGGATGTCCTCTCTTTCACCAAAGGGGGTAATCCTTGCTGATAATCAAAGTTGAATAGTTGTTGTAGAATAATGTAAATTAAATAGATTTTTTAATTAACAAATAAATAGGACAAATTATTGGATAGTTAGTCTTTTAAATAAATAATATTTTTTAGGAAATATAAGTGGTAGGCATATAACATGTGAAAACTTATTAAAAATAAAATATTGTTATTGCTAAATGAGGTTTAAATTAATATATCATATCTCTCACAAAACATAAGGGTTAGTAAAAATTAAAAATAAAAATAAAATGAAAAAAATAGAAGTTAGGAAAAATCGTTTTAAATGCATTTAATAAAAATGTTGTAGTTGAAACATTATGGCATGAAGTGTTATTATTATTCATCCTACAACAAAACAATTAAATTATTTGATTTAATTTTTCTAAAATTTAAATATTGGAGAAAAAACTAAACCAATTGTAATGTGTATAATATTAGAGAATCTAATCATGTCAAAGCACGGTTAATCACCACATATTACCAGTAAAATAAAGAAATGAAAAACGAAAAATAAATTAACAATAAAAATAAAATAGGAGGACTGGTTTTATAGTATTTAAATTTATGGGCACATAAAACCCTAAGTAACATGTATTCTGAGAGTATTGTTCTACAACAAATAAATTCAAATATAGTTTAAAAACTTTAAATAAAAACTATTCAAGTATTTAAATCTTTATTACATGAAATATTATTGAATAATCATGTTATATCAATAATGTGCACAATGAACAAGTAAACAAAACCTCACATAAAAAGAACACACATAAAGAAAAGAAAGGAATAGATATTATTAAATAAGACCCTCATAGTCACAATGAACAACACCACTGTAGCAAGTACATGCTGTCCTTAAAAATAATAAGTTATTAGAAAAATAGAAAGAGAGAAAAATTACATACAACACAAATCACTCTCATCTTTTAATGATCACAAAGGTTACATATATAGGATACAAATTGCTAACTTAAATAAATCTAGATCCTAAGAAAGTGGATCTATGACTAGGACATGACATAACAACAACTCATACACATGAGAAACAACCACATCTAGAATAACATCTTGAAATACTCATCAGTGACTTGTAATACACATGGAACACATGAGAAGGAAGAATTACTTCCAACACCCTCGCTTAATGCCTACATGGAAAACATTGAAAACACATTACAACAACAAGGATAATTAAAGTCTGACTGGTTTTCATCAATACTCACATCCACTCTGGAATCTCACAAACACCGCTCTTTTACCACCACATATTTGAGATGTCACTTGATCTCCATTTAAAATGTAACCACCTTTGGCCATCGTTGATGAACATTGCAAGATTAACAATATTGACACCTTGGCTCATCGGGGCTTTGGTGATAAGAACCATCAAGTAATGAACCATCTTATGAACCAACCACCATCTGTCGGATATTTCAGTTTCAGTTATCCATCAGTTGCTAGGATGGTGGTCCAGATCTTGAATGTGTTCAAATGTTGATCAAACAACTTGACCTTCCTAACACACAAGAATTGACGATTCGAGCACCGCAACTTTGAGCTTAAGAACTACCAACCCTTTTTATAACCATAATTGAAAGAAATAGAAAACTACTTGAAAAATAAATTTTCTTAACTACAAACTCAATAATCATAAAAACTATCAGCTGTCATTCAGGCATGGATAAGTCACCACGTCCCTCCTTAGCATAGGACAAAAGTTGTTCATTTGATTCAGTCTTTGTCTTGGATCTTTGTCATCTTCATAAATAAGCATTTGTTAGAGTGGTCAATTCCAGCAAACTTACAATCTCATATTGAGTTGACCAAACTATTTATGTTTAAAATAAAAACTCCAAAATTTGAGATCTGAAAAAAATTGCAACATAAACATCTGACGCATAGATCTCTTCCCTATAGAAGCGAAAATTTGAGATCGACCTCCAATTTTAACACTTTTAACATGTATCACTCATCAATTGAAGCACCACTCCAGATCTCAGATCCATATCTCAAGTCAGATTTGTGTAGCAGCATCTACAGTTCATGGGCATGATTTCGTAGATTTATAATATGATAGTGCACACAAATTTGACAAAACCATCCAGAAGGGAATTTAAATCATTTGTAGGTTCTCAAAAGATAAGCATAAACAAAATCTTACGTATAGTAAGCTAATGAAATGATTTGACGATGCTTGAAGAAGCAACAAACAAACAAACATATCGACATACACAAATCACATATAATACACTAAAAATAAACTCTTATACATCTATACTAATATGTACAGAAACAATAACACTCAGAATCCCTCACATATTCCTAGCCCTCCCTTGAGGGAGTCAATTCAGTACCAACTTTGATACCATATTAGAAAAATAGAATGAGAGAGAAAAATTACACACAACACAAATCACTCTCATATTTTATTGATCACAAATGTTACATATATATAGGATACATATTACTAACTTCGATAAATCTAGATCCTAAGAAAGTGGATTTATGATTGGGACTCGACACAACAAGTCATACACTTGGGAAACAACCACATATAGAATAATACCTCAGAATACTCATTGGTGACTTGTAATACACATGGAACACATGACATGGAAGCATTACTTCCAACATAAGTATTTATTTCCAATGCACTGCCATCCTCCAATCCATCCGAAAAGTCACTGGAACGATCTTCTATGTCTTCCTTTAAAGTTATGGAAGTTCGTTTTATTTTTAGTGCCCGTAACTTCTAGTAAAATTACATTAATATTATTATTGTAATTAAATGAAATGTGTATTTATCTCTCCCATTAATCTCCCATTCAAATCTTCAATCAATTAATTATTAA
Source organism: Pinus taeda (assembly GCA_000404065.3). Classification (NCBI taxonomy): domain Eukaryota; kingdom Viridiplantae; phylum Streptophyta; class Pinopsida; order Pinales; family Pinaceae; genus Pinus; species Pinus taeda. Next base: position 33,738 of record APFE031430165.1, on the reverse strand, counting down.
ATTTCCCATGGTAAAATTTCTGCATAAATAAAGAAACGCATACACACACACACACACACATATATATAATGCATACTCACCTATTAAATTTCGAGTTTGAAATGAAATCTGAAATAAATATATCATAAATTCTATATTTCCATTCCAATATAAAATTTGAATAATTACTCTTTCAATATTCTTTCATGTTAAACTCATAAATGTATATTTACCAACGATTAGAAACAAGAGTTTAAAGTAAAATCTAAAATCTATATCTGTATTAAATTTAGAATATAAAATAAAAAATTCAATTAAAATTTCAAATTTCAATTTTAATATAAGATTTGAATATTTCTTAAATATTTTATAAATGTAGTATTATAAAAATATTAATATTATAATGTAATATAATATAATATTAATGTTCATATTATAATGTAATTTTAATATAACATTGATTGGGTCTTTTGCGGTTTATAGATCTGCGGCTTTTCTCTTTTTTTCTTTTCTCTTCTCTTTGGCAATCTTTTGTGGCTTTCTCTACGGCAATCTTTTATACTCAACAAGAGAGCATTCTCTAAACGGCTTTCAGCTTCGCGAAAATAGTTGTTGGCTCAGTTATGTCTGCCTCTGGGGGGCAAGCTCCTGCCCATATCGTCAGTGAAGCCCCAACGCCTATTGTCCAGGTGGTCCTGGCCTCAGTCGATGAGACTTTGAAGTTCTCTAAAAGTGCCTTAATCTGAATATTCAATGGTTTTTGGCTACGGCTGACAGCTCTCCACAGCTGGATCTCGGAGGTATGGAAGCCTCTAATTCCTGATGCAATTAATATCTAGCCCTGTGCTAGGGGTTTCTCTATAGTAGATTTTGAAAACCCTGAAAGCAGACAATGTATTCTAGATTGCGACCCTTGGTTTTGGGAAAATCAGGCCTATTCATGAGGCCATGGAACCCATCATTTGATCCCTCAACAACAATCATAACCTCAACACCAGTTTGGGTGAGATTGCCAAACCTACCATTGCATCTCTAGAATTTCTCTTCGCTAGAAGCCATTGAAAATGCAATTGGGAGATTTTACTGTAGGTGCCCAGAAACAGAGGAATATGCTAGAACCACCTATGCACACATTTGTGTGGAAATGGACTTCAGTGCCGGATTTCCAGCTAAAATACACCTAACAAGTAAAGTCTATGTGTGGAACCAGAAACTCGATTACAAAAGTGTCCTTTTCAGATGTCGATCCTGCTTTGAGATAGGCCACCTAGCCAAAAATTGCCCAAAATCCTCCCAGAAAAATTCTGCTAGAAAAAATCACCACAGATCTACATGGTGGGAAGGAGCATAAAAAGAATACTACACTATCATCAAAGAAGAATACTCTCGAGAAAACTTTGAATTACAAGAAATCGAGCAAGAAAGAAATAAATCTCAAGACAAGCAGGGGGAAAGCCCCACCCAACAACAAAAAGGTGAACTCGACAACCCCTCAAGCATCAACAGTTACGAGGGTTCGAATACCGTGCAAAATAAATCTTCATTTAACAATGAAGGAGATCTCCTAGACCAAACTTCTTCTCCAACTATCTTCAGAAGGACGAACACAATAGATCGCGAAGCTAAGACACCAATGTCCCAAGAACTAGAAGAGATGAAGGAGATGCAAGATAAAGAAAGTTGGAAGACCGTAGAAGCTATAGCACCAATCTCGCCAAGAAAGACGAGGAGCCAGACAATTAGAAACTAAGAAAATTATAGGTCCGATAGACCAATTTATTCTCAGTAAACATTAACCACCACCATCATGATCATATAAATGAAATTTGAAATCCAAATTATATATAAAACATTATAATTTCAAATAAATATATTAACTTTATATAATCCATATATATTTATTTTAATTAATACGTATATTATATCATTAAAATTATAGATATATAAAGTTGCTTTTAAACGTGGTTTATACTCTTGTCATATCAGATTAGTTGGAGGGTTAACTTTTATTAATGTCCAATAAGATTAATGCATCCCATAATATTCGTTTAGACTCCTTGACCACTCGAGGATTTCATTGAAATTTTTTTTTTTTTAAACATGCCAGTCTTCACGTGGGGTGTATTTAAAAAGTTCAAAGATTCTTTTTTGGGTTTATATAACCGATGCTTCCTCTTCTCTATTTAATGTCGACAAAGAGGTGAGTGCCAACTAAATTATTTTATTTATGTATTTTAATTTTTTATTTAATTAATATTATATTTTAATTTAATTATTTTTTTTATTTAATTTATTATTTATTTAAATTACAATTTAATTGTTAGGTTTGATTTTAATTAATGATATTATATTTTAATACATTTTACTATTTAATATTTAATTAATTTAAATTATAATCCATGGCTTTTAGTTAAATTTTTTACTTTTTGAATTTTTATAATTATGTTTAATAATATTTATTTATTTCATTAACTGATTTCTTTATTTTTTAATTTTAATTTATTATAATAATAATTGTAACTTATGATGGTAGATATTAATTCAAATTTAGATTTTAATCTTTTATATAATATAATAGTGATTTTTTCACAAATTTAATGCAGGGCAAATATGGAAATTGAAGGAAGTGATTTTTTATCATGAGAATATGAGGGGAAATACAAGGCAAAACTGACAGAAGGAGTCATGATCTAATTGGTGACAACAATTCTCATAACATAACTCTCTTTAAGCCCGAAGCACAATAAAACCCATCATTGTATAATATATTAACGCAATCAAATTACCAACACATTATTTCAACCCATACAACTCATGAAAACTTGCAATACAACCACAAGCACATTTCTAATTTACTACCCTTCCCCTACATTCTTGAGTCATTGTGGCTGTGTTGATTCCATTTTATGCCTCCTCAATAGACCACACCGCATGCTTGCATGGGCACTATGTAAATGCTACACACATTTTCTGGCTTCTTTAGATTTTTGTAGAAACATGAATAACAACAAGCATAACCTGTAAACTAGAGCAGTAAATTGTACAAAGCTCCACTCAACCCACAATAGATAAAACCACTATCAGTTATATCGGCAATTTTGAAAATGTCAGGGTCACCAAAATGTCTGCTTACTTTCTAGCTAGGTATCTCCACTTGGAGGCTACTTTCTACTTCACATAGACAAGAACTAGTCAACATTTCACAGATGCAATTTCATGATCCTGATTGGTGGAATCCAGGACTGTGTCTACCCATTTTTTAACTTTCCATGTGTTGTAACAACCCCATTAAAACTCTTCTATGGGATCTCCCTGTATTTGCTTGGATTTCCTTGTAGCACAGTGTTTCCCGTTGACTAACTAAATCATTGTAGCCTACAACTTTTCCCATATCTATCTCTACTCATGATATTTTCCCAATTGGCATCCTCTAATCGCACACAATAAGGTTCGAATGTAGGTTTACCGAGATGTATCCATGTATCATTGATCCACATGATCTCTTTACTAGTAACTTCTACTTTCAACACTTATGGTGAAAGAAATAAAGGAAAAAACATTCATCATGAGTCTCTCTCTCACACTAGACACAACGATTTCATGGATAGGTACAATGAAACAATAGACACGCACTAATCTAATTTAATTCTAATAATGTACAAAGCCTCAACCCTCATATGTTTTCGATATTTTTGGCCCTCTTAAAGGGAGGTAAGCCAGAGTTGGCTCTGATACCAGATAAGAAATTTAAGGAGAAAACATAGTGCATACAAAACTATTCGCATATCACATTCAAAGCCAAATTACGAGCCACATAAATAGTGCACATGAGATCAAACATATTCCAAGCAAGGAGAATATTGTTCAGAAAATATCTCAACAAATTTCAATAACCAAGGAACCTAATCTATCAATTTACTAATGTAAGCATTATTTTCAAGTGCTAGTAGAAAGGAGATGTAGTGCTCAGCGTATGCATCTTTGAGATCTCCAAACCATTTTAATTTCTACAAAACAAGTGTCTTCATGTCTGGTCTATCCCGGCATCACAATTTTTCACATTTGAATTTCGTTGGATGAGCCTTTTTATATGGATTCTTGAATGTCTTCTATAATAGCCATTAGGGATTTGGCTGTGATAAATTGCAGAAAAATTATTCCTAGAGAATATAGATAAGACACACAAAACAATGTTTTGGTCCATACATACACTATATCTATGTAATCATTGCCAACAAGGACTATAGTCCTATATTTAGTAACAGTGCAAGAGCTTGAAGGATGGATGAGCTTATCTAGCCATACATAGTCGATTTTTATCAAAAGGTTGGGATCCAACAATATCTTGGCAGGGTTTAGATCACACTTAATGATTGGATCTAGCATGGTGGTATGAAGAAAATGATGTGTGGTATTTATTTCTAGATAAATTTGAAAGAAGATAAACCATGGCAGAGAATCTATTTCACCTGTGTGGAATAATTGATCCTCTAAACTCTCATGTTCATGTATTCATAAACTAGACATATGCACTCAAGGTAATTACCGAGTAACATGACTATGTTGGGATGATGTATGCAGCTTAGAATCCTAATCCATGAAAAAAATAATCGAGAGGGATTATGAGAAAGTTTCTTCAAAAAATTTCCATTTAACCTTCCATTATCTTTTATTGAAATTAAATATGGAAATAATATAGCTAGTAAATCACCCAAATTCTTTTGATACCTTTCATTGGAATTTATCTCTCCCTTGAGCTTTATCAGTTTGGAGAACCTTGATAGCCACAATGGTATGATACAAACTTCCCTTGTAGACTAGGACATATCCTCCCTCATGTATTTTATGTGATTCAACAAAGAAATTCATAGAAAATTCAATGTTTTCTATTGAATATCTTCTAAATCTCTAATCAGAAGCATCTTTTATCTCATCCAATTTACTGAACATCCTGTCACAAGTAGTCCATTTTTTTTTAAGAAAAATTCAAAATATTTCTTTTTTATCGGATAAGAAAAGTTTCTAAGCTTGTATTTTGTAATATCCCTAAGGAAAATTAATAGTAAATATGCAAAGTGAAATAGAGAAAAACACCATGAAACAATAACAAGCAACTAGTCCACAATTTAACACTCAAAAATTTTGTTGTGTATTGGTTTTATTAATGTAAAGAGGTGTAAAAAAAGGTGATGACATGAGTGTACCTAGGCTTGCTCTAGGAAAGCTAGCAAAGCCCAAAATAACAAGTGATACACCCTCCAAAAATGTTGCTATGCTACCCAAATAGTGCATTGTATATGCCCAAAAATGTGTTGCTTCCTAAAAGGATCTGCTGCTAGGGCCCTCTCCACTTCTCATAAAATTCAAGGAAATTAATCTTGAATTCTCTTCAATAAACCCAGGATAACCCATGAAGGGTTTGGAAAAAGCTTGACCCCAGAAATTCGACCCTCTTTGGCTTGAGTGGCACTATTGCTAGGAAAATCGACCCACCTATAGAAACTGCTACTAAATTTTCCAAAAATGCCTGCAATCCCTAATAGAAGGCTTCCCAAGCCTTCCCTTCAAGTCTCCACCTCAAACTCTACTCACTCCTTAACCTCCTGGAGTGTCTCTACCCAAGACTGTGCAGTCCCTCCGTTTTTGTAGCTTCCTCCCTGTTATGGTATGACCTCACTGCCACTGGTATGATTTGGGACTAAATAGAACTCCCTCCTTGGGTTGGCACTTGAATTCCATCGAAACAAGGCCTGAGATCTCCGCCTGGAAACACCTAGCATGCTGAATAGCACACGCAGACATGGATCACTACTCAAGCGTCCTATGTCAAGAGACAAATTCTAAAATGATAGATGAATGACCAAAATAAGAGTCCCTCCTTCCTTTTGTCAAGTTTACTCCAAAATTTCCCATGTGGGCCCACATCAAATTGTTCTCACGAATTCCGCTCCAATGAGAGTGTACTCTCCATGTGGTCCAAACTTCCCTTGTGATGGCCCCCACACTCCACCAAGGCTCCAATCTTTCATCGAAATCTAATGTTGGAGTGCCTCCTATCTCAAAAATCAAATGTGGGTCCCCTATGCCCACTTCTCCTAAGTGTAACCATGTAATAAACCAAAACTGAGAAAAATTGATATTTACTTATTAAAATACTAAGTAGGGATATCATAGTCCTCCCTACCAAAATGTTGCTTGCCCTCAAGAATCTACAATGAAGTATGTTGTATTATCTTCCCCCCCTGGCGTCCTCATCTAGTAGATTCCTCCATCAAATCAAAAAATCCTTGATGACCTATTATGCATATACCTCTCCCTAGTATCCAAAATGCCCTCTAGTTGTATCACCAAATGCCCCTCATCGTCCAAAGGGGGTAACTTTGTAGCTGCTGTAACCTGTTGTCCCAGTGCCATTTTCAGGCAAGACACATGAAAAATTTTGTGCACCTAGTTCCTTGGGGGTAGCTCTAGCTCATATGCTACCTCCCCTACCCTCTGAGTGACATGATAAGACCCATAGAAGTGGGGTTTGAGCTTCTTGACCCCCTTCTATTTGACTGTAGACTATTGGTACAGTTGGAGCCTCAAAAGCACCAAGTCCCCTACTTCAAATTGCCTCTCAAATATGCCCCTATTTGCATAAATATTTTGTTGGTTTTGGGTGATCCACATGTTTTCTTTCAAAGCCCTCGAGATATCTTGGATCTCTTGTATCCAATCCTTTTCCCTTAGGGTCCTACTATCTCCAAACATAATGTCAGTGAAGGACAAAGTGTCAACCATACAGAGCTCGAAATGGTGAGATACATATCGACGTTCGATGCGTAGTACTGTAGTAGTATTCACCCAAGTGTAGCCACCATATCCATGCCATATAATGACTTGTTACATAGTTACATAGTTAGCCCTCCAACCACTGGTTAACTGTCTTTGTCTGCCTGTTTGTCTAAGGGTGGTAACTGGTACTTAGGGTGAGCTCAGTAACCATGAACCAGAATAGCTCGTACTAAAATCCACCCAAGAACCAACTATCTCGATCACTCACAATGGTCTTTGTGAGACCATGTAGCTAAAACACCTACCCAAAGAATAATTTGGCCACTTGTGAGGCCGAGTTTGAAGATGGGATGGCGAAGAAGTGAGCATACTTCATCAAGCGGTCCACCACTATGTAGATGTAGTCTTTTCCCTATACTATGGGTAGCCCGGTAATGAAGTCTATCAATATGCTCTCCTATTTCCCCTCTAGAATGGGAAGCGATTGCAATAGGCTCGTGGGGTGTGTCTTCTCTCCCTTGCTCCACTAGCATGTGTCACAATCCTAGATATGCCTCAAATCACCATCCTTCAGGCCCTTCCATGAAAAGTGCTCCCTAATGGCTTGGTATTTCTTCATGAACCCTTGGTTCCCCGTTAATGGTGAATCATGGGTAGCCTCTAAAGTCTTCACCTTGTTCATCAGCCAATACCAGTCATTTGTCACCAACCCATCAAGGACCTCACACACGAAACGGTCCTTAGAGTACTGCACTAGTGATTGGGCCCTCCAATCTGGGGCAATGATCATCAAAGAAAGAGTGGCTAGCCTCCTGGAAAATACATCAACCACTATGTTGTGCTACCCTTTGACATACTCAATGTCAAAGTCATATGCTTGGAGCTTGCTCACCCGCTTCTGATGCCTCTCTTGCAACTAGTTCTACTCCAAGAATAACCTGAGGTTGTTGTGATCTTTCTTAACCTTAAACTTATTCCCCACTAAATATTGCTTGAACATGGCCAATGCATGCATGGTGGTTAGCATCTCCTTATCATAGATGGAGTACAATAGCTCATGGGGCAGTAGCTTATGACTCTCGAAAGATATGGGGTGCACCCCTACATCAACACAACCCCCACACCCACTCCTAATGCATCAAAATCCAACATAAAAGGTTGGTTGAAGTCATGAAGTGGAAACAACAGACAACTACTCCTAACCTCCTTCAGGTGGTAAAATTCCTCCTACACTATAGTGGTCCACCAAAATGACCCTTTCTTCATCAAGTCTGTGAAGGGTGTTGCTAATTGGGAGAATCCATTCACAAAATTCCTTTAATAGGTGTAAATTCCTATGAAACCCCTTAGCTCAGTCACATTCTAGGGCTTTGGCCAATTCCAAATAGCCCTGATCTTCTCCTTGTGTACTCTAACACCATTCAAACCAATGATGTGTTGTAGGTAGAGAATTTAATTTAGCCCAAACTCACACTTGGACAATTTAGCATAGAATTGTTGCTCCTTCAGAATGTGCAGTATTGTCCCAAGGTGCTACGAATGCTCCTCCCAAGTCTAGCTATAAATCACTATGTCATAAAATAACACTAGCACGAACTTCCTCAACTGCCTATGAAATACATGGTCCATGCATGACTGGAATGTAGTTGGTGCGTTAGTCATCCCAAAGGGTATAACCAAAAACTTGAAGTGCCCATAGTGGCACTGAAATGTTGTCTTCAGGACATCTTGGTCCCTCACCTAAATCTAGTGGTACCCCAACCACAAATCATTCTATGAAAATAAATTAGCTCCACTCAACTCATCTATGTGCCGGATGGGGTAGCATTTCTTCAGTGTCTTCTTGTTGAGGGCCTAGTAACTGATGCACATCCCTAAGGACCCATCCTTCTTCTTCACCAACACAACTGATGAATAAAATGGGCTAGAGTTGGGCCTAATATGCCCAAGTTCCAATAGCTCAAAGATGGCCCTCTCTATCTCATCATGATATTCCTTGGGATATCGATAAGGAGTGGTGATGATGGTCTACACTCCTGGCTTTAGCTCCATAGTGTGCTCAAACCCCCATTCATATGGTTGACCCGATGGTATGTCCCCAAAAACAATTGGATACCTATATAGAATAGCCTGTATCTCTGGATGTGATGGCTTGGGCTTCGCCCCAGCCTTTGATATCCTCGACTCCATAGCCCACTCAATGTATCCATGTCCCAAATGAGCCTCCATTGTGTGGGTAAAAATAGTTTGTGGTGGGTATTAGTGCATTCCCCGAAGCAACATCGTCTTTCCATTTGACCCTACAAACTCCATCTCCAACTTCCTCCAGCCTATTGTGACTCTATCAAGTTCATAAAGCCACTGGACTCCCAACACCATGTCGGTTTTTGGTACGTATACTACAAAGAAATGATATGTCATGGAGTCGTTCCCCTTGGTCACTATCAAAGCTTGCACATAGCGAGTGCATTGCATGGCTCTATCCCTAGGCACAAGAACTGAGAATCCCTCAAAATCCTCAATTGTGATACCTCTCCTCTAAACCAACTAAGCATCAATGAAATTGTGGGTACCCCACTATCCACTAGAACTAATACATGTTTCCCTTTAATAATGCCTATGATCCTCAAATTCAAAAATTTGGGTACCCCACGCAATGATGCAAAAACCACTCTAGAAGGTGCAAAGGAAAATTTCCCTGCTGGTGGTGATGGTGGTGGTGGTCATCCTTCCTAAGGTGTTTCTCTGTCATCTCCACCCATCTCAAAGTAGGTCTCATCCTCTGCATGGCTATCAGAAAATACTTCTATGTATTGGACCTTACCCGCTACACATTTGTGGCCTAGTGCCCACAACTCCTGACAAGTGAAGCACAATTTCCTCCTCCTAAGGTCTCTCTTGGTCTCCTCATCATGTGCCCACACCCCTGATTGGCCCTTGGTGGTGGAGCCCTAGTTTCCTTCCCCCTTTGTCAAAAACCCTATCTAGGGGGTACTAGTGCTCAATCCCTAGTAGTGTTACATCTTCTAATGTAGTGTTACTATTGTACCTCACCAACCTGTGCAATGGCTCTGTTATCCCATCGACAAACATGTAGATCCTCCTAGACCCCAACAAATTTGGCACCATCACAGACAATCACAACTTCTCTGAAATGTATGCTTATGCATTCTAAATCTACTTGAGCCTTGTCATCTCCCCAAAATACTCCTCTGATTCTTTCCTCTCAAACCTCTCCAACACCTTCCTGGTGAACTCATCATAAGAAGTTACTCCTGCATGCCCAAATGTGGTCACCCCATGGAACCACCAATCATGGGATTCCCCCTCCAAATGCAACATGAAAATCATGCTTGCCTCTCCTTATGTCATTTGATTCAGTTGTAAATAAGCATCCAGCCTTTCGACCCATGCCTTGGCCAAGCTCTTGGAGGACTCGTCGAAGGTTGGGAGAAACAATCTTCCCACAATGCATTGCAAGTACATACCCTACATGTAGCCTCCTCCATTGTGTCCCTTGGGCCTATTGTTTCCCTTCCGCTGGTAGAAGTCTTTGAAAGTAATGGGCCTCACAAAATCAGGTCCATAGGAGTGATATTCCAAAAAATAATCCCAATAAGGTGCCTCCTCCTGCTTTGGTTTCCGACCAGCTCCAAATTCTAGGAATGTGGGAATGGTAGACCTAAGGGGTGTTTGGGATCAGTGGCATGTTGGAATTGAGATATGTGTGGTGTTGCGAAGTGTTAAACCCTTATTTGTAGTGGAAATCCCCTTGGACTCCCTTATCCTCTTTGCCTTTGTCATTTCTCTCGCCCATTCCCTCAATGTTTTGGGATAAGTTCTGCACTACCTTCAGTAGGAGTTGGGCAAACTCATCTTCCTCATTCACTTTGTCTCTTTCATTGTCCCCCATGTTGGCTTCTTCTACCTCAAGCTCTCTAATCACAGGATTAGGGGTAATTTCCAACTGTCTTTCCTTTCTTTTGTACCTTTTCCTTCGGTATGCCATGTTCTTCTTATCCTCTGGTGTCAAAGATGCACTACTCCCACAGGATTTGTCAAGTCTATGAGCTATGATACCAATAAATAACCCTAAGGAAAATTAGTAGCAAATATGCAAAGAAAAATATACAAAAACTCCATGAAACAATAACAAGCAATGAATCCACAATTTAACACCCAAAAAGTACGTTGTGTACTCTTTTTATTAATGGAAAGGGGTTTACAAATAGGTCCTAGAATGAGTGCATCTAGGTTTGCTCTAGGCAATCTAGCAAAGCCAAAAATAACAACTGAGACACCCTCCTCCAAAATTGTTGATATGTTTCCCAAGTAATACACTGTAGATGCCCAAAAATGTGTTGTTTCTTGAAAGTATCTTATGTTAGGGCCCTCTCCATTGCTCATAAAATTTTGGTAAGTTAATAACGACCTCTCCTGAGTAAACCCAAAATAAACCACCAAGGGTTTGGCCAAAGCTTGACCTCAGAAATTCGACCCTCTTTGGCTTGAGTGGATCTACTGTTGGGAAAATCGGCACACCTATAAAATTTGCTGCTAAATTCTTCAAAAATACTTGCAATCCCTATTAGAAGCTCCCCAGGCCTTCCTTCCAAGTTTCCATGATCCAGGTCCGAGTGTGATGAAGGACCCTTCCAAGACCTTTTACTTTCGTGATGCGTTAAATTTCATTTTTAAAAGAACATTAATGAGTACATCTACATGCTGTAAAGAAGAGGAACATGACAATCACCAACACATGAAAACATAAGCCGTTGATAATAGAGTTCGTCGAGGAGGGACTACATCTCCGAGCCTCGGTGTCAAGATGGTGTAGGCCTCTCCATTAAGTGCTGTCAATAGTGATGATGTACATAAGAGATGATGTCACTATCATACAAGGAAAATGCCCTCATGCAGGAGTGGCTCTAAGAGATGTTCCACTACAGGAACTCTCGGTCAAAAGGACTCCTATCAGTATGACATAAAATCATGCACAATGAGCATCCTACCAACATGGCATAAAAGGGATCTCAATGAAAAATATGCATGACGACAACATCAGTATCCCATCAACATACAACAAAGGGATCTCAAAACACAACATGATGAATCATGACAACAAGTACATCACATAGACGATTCCGCATCACATCAAGCAAGGAATCGTAAAAACTGTAGCAAAATGCATAGCAAAAGAAGTACATCAACACATTGCATATACCTCACAACTAAGGGCCATCTGAAGAAGTGGATGTCAAACCATTGAAGTTGTTCATGCCATCAATCTCATGGCATCAATTGCATGGAAATGGTTGCTCGCACATGAATGTTGACACCTGCATTCCACTTTGAAAAGTGGCTAAAGTATAGAATGAGGAAATGAAAAATCTCAATGCATCATCAGATTTGTGACGTCGAATAGTGCAAAATCGACTATCCAATTTTTGAATTCTGATAAATTGAGAATCTGGGGTTGAAGGAACCTTTTAGATTCCCCTATATTCCTTAAAGATTCTGCTCCATGGGTGGACTAGAAATATGCAACTCCAAAGACGAATCCAACCTTGCCATGTGATCCCCACAGAAAACCATGAAAAATGACTGTAAACTTGACTATATTCCGATATGGAGAAAAATCACCTCCTTGGGAAAATTTCAAGGATCATGGTTCTGCTCCTTGTTTCTGCAGCGATCATGTTTCCACTTGCACACTGAAAAATAGTTGAAAAATAGAGAATTGTGATGGAGAAATAGAGAATTCCATTGCAGTCATGGTGTCGAGAAGTGCTGAAACCATATAAAATTTGTCAAATTCTGACAAAGTGAAAATTCGGCCCTCCTACAAAATTCTGCCTTGAACTACGTGCACTGCCTCCTCTTGTCTCGAAATGTGTGCCTGATCCTCATTCCTCCATGCTTGAATGCACTGGGCAAATGTTGGGTTTATATTATTCTTCAGGCGGAAATACCAATGAAGTTTGTTTGGTTGAGTGGTAAACATAGGCATTTGTTGAGGAGGGGTCCAGTGGTCAAACCTTGCCCCTCTCATTTTAATATGTTATGATTTTTTTAAATAAAAAAAAACCTGCATATTTCGATGTCGGGTCCGCATTGGGTGGCCCGCCCCTTACCTTCGTAATTCCACATGCATATTTAATTGGTTTTGGGAGGTGCCTTTATCATTTGGCGCATTCTTTTGCATTTAATGGAGTACCACATATATATTAGGTGGGCTGGGGTGTGGGCCGAGTCCACCAGAGGTGGTCCACCCACCCCTTTAATACTTGGTTAATATGATATGGATAGGCATGGAGTGGTGGTGGTGGTGGCCCACCACCTCCTTTTTTTTATGTATTTTTTTAATTTTTGTAATAAGAGGTCCTTTTTGAAAATTTGAAAATTTGGCCAAGGAGTCAAATTAAACACGCCACAAATTTTCTCAGAATCGGACCGGAGTTGTCAGGAATCCGATGGCTAGGTTATTTCCAAATCGTGGCCTCCTTAAGCCTGCGTAGTCAGCAAAATGTCAACCCAACTTTGACTACTTCTAACTTTCACATACAGACTCAATTTGACAAACCGTTCACACAGCCGCCCAAACACTTTAATTTTGAGATTTCCTAACTCCTCTTTGTCTTGTGTGTGTCTCTTGAGCCATGGTCAATCCTCCCCACTAAGGAGCTTTTGGTCCTCCAAAATCATGAAAAACAATCTGCAACTTTTCTGTACTTTATCTGCATCACAATTGTTCTGAAAGGTCTTGCTTCCATCTCCTTTACCTTTGTTCTTCAGAGCCTTAAGTGATGAGTCGACACCTACAATCTCTATAACCTATAGTACATTGTTTTTCAAATTACATGGTTGACTTTCATGACCTAATCATCCCACACTTGCCACGAGTTTATAACGCGTACTCGGAGGCCAAGTTTACAACAAGATGGATGCGATACCCCAACTATGAAGAAAAGGCCAACACATCATTGTTGCTTCAATAAGTGATAGAAAACACATCATCGCTACAACACATGATTTACAATAATAAGGCCAAACACTATTTTTGCTTCAACAAGTGATGGAAACATGACATCACTTTCAAAGTGTAAAATGCAACTCAGAATAAGACCAGACATCATTGTTGTTGAACAAGTGATGGAAAACACATCATCACTTTTACATTTTAAAATGCAACAAATGATTTACAAAAGTACGACCATGAAATGCTAACATATCTAGAAATCGTTTTTCGCTTATCACGGTGAATGGGCCATCACCATGTGATGGTATTGCTTGTCGATCAATCGTTTCACTTGGTTCATGCACCGACACTTTGTCTTTAAGGAACCGCTCTGGATGGAGCCTCCAACAAGTGGTTCTTTGATGGCCACTTTTATTGCAATGACTGTAATTGGTTTTCTTCCTCCATATCTGCTTAACATGTTTCTTTACCTACTGTTGAGAGGGTCTTTCACGCCTCATCTTTTTGTGTGCTGCCATTCTTTTCCAACACTTAGAAAATGCATGGTTACATAATCCACAAAAGGTGCATGTTTTTGGAGGCCATGTTCTTTGTTCATCATCTACAACATGATCATAATCAAAATTAACATTCGCATGTCGAAAGTGGTTATACCTTTCCTTGCTGTCTCTGGTGGAAGTATGGCGATGAGTGCTTACCTCAACTCTTCCATGGGATGATGGGGATGCGTTGCCATCCTTCTCTTTCCTCGACGATTTTGATGATGTCTCTAATGAATCTAACACCTTTGAGCATTCTCCTTTAGTGTATTTCAAGCCTACAAATTGAGGTCTCTACACAACCTCCAATGGTTGAGTTACGCCTTGGTTATTAACACAAATTTTTCCTTCCTCCTCATGCCTTGTCCTTGTAAGGAGCCTCATGTTTGTCCCTGTAATCGGGATCTCCAAATTTCCAATAGAAATCATACTATGTGAAGATGAGATCAAAATGAAATTAGCATCTTTTACCTCCTCTGTTGATTCAAAAAGAACTGATGAAGGATGTTCATCATCTGTTGTTGGTGGTTCGCTAGCTGTCTCAGCGCATTCCCCAACTTCCTTTCTAACATACCCAAGTCCTATTTTATGGGGTAATTCCTCCACTTTGATGGGGTTAACAAAGCCTTGGCCATTAACACCCAAGCCATTTCCTTCATACACCATTTTCTTCAATAGTTTGGAGCCAATTCCTGTGGTATGATTTTAAAAAACAATGAAATCATCATCCAAAAACATACATGAAGATGGAGAACTACTTTTTACCTCACGTGGGGCACGCTACAACTTTTCCAAGGCCTTGTCCTTTGCTTGCAACTATTGTAGCAAACTATGTTTCTCCTCTTTCTCTTCATGTCGATGCATATTCAATTTAGCGTTCTCTGTTTGAAGATTTTGGTTGTTGTGCTTCAGTTCTTCCAGGGCCTCTTCCGTGGTTCACAACTGAAGTTGTAATCACTCATTTTCCTCTGTCTCCTTCTGTAGAGTTTCATACATGATTTTCACCCTTTTGGAAATTTTGAGCATGGTCTCATACATTGCTTTTTCATCCTCTGTCGCTGCACATTTCATTGTTCACACTGCAATTCACATCAACGCAAAGACCACTCTAATACCACTTGATCCAGGTCCAGGTGTGATGAAGGACCCTTCCAAGACCTTTTACTTTAGTGATGTGTTAAATTGAATTTTTAGAAGAGCATTAATGAATACATCTGCATGTTGTAAAAAAGAGGAACATGACAATCATCAGCGCATGAAAACATAATCCGTTGATAATGGAGTTCGTCCAAGAGGGACTACGTCTTTGGGCCTCGGTGTCAAGATGGTGTAGGTTGCTGCATTAAGCACTGTTAATAGTGATGATGTACATAAGAGATGATGTTGCTATCATACAAGGAAAATGCCCTCACGGAGGAGTGGCTCCAAGAGATGTTCCACTATAGGAACTCTCGGTCAAAAGGACTCCTATCAGTATGACATAAAATCATGCACAATGAGCATCTCGCCAACATGGCATAAAAGGTATCTCAGTGAAAAACATGCATCACGACAACATGAGTATCCCATCAACATACAACAAAGGGATCTCAAAACACAACATGATGAATCATGACAACAAGTACATCACGTAGATGATTCTGCATCACATCAAGCAAGGAATTGTAAAAACAAGTAATAAACAAGATCTTGATCAACATCAAACAGGGATCTATGCAGCATAATGCATAAAAAACAGAAGTACATGAACACACTGCATATACCTCACAACCAAGGGCCATCTGAAGAAGCAGATGTCAAATTGCTGAAGCTGTTCGTGCCATCAATCTCATGGCATCAATCAATTGGAAATTGTTGCTCGCACATGAATGCTGACACCTGCATTCCACTCAGAAAAGTGGCAGAAGTATAGAATGAGGAAATGAAAATCTGAATGCATCATCAGACTTGGGACATCAAACAGTGCAAAATCAACTGTCCAATTTTTGAATTCTGAGAAATTGAGAATCTGGGGCTCAAGGAATCTTTTAGATTTCCTTTATATTCCTTAAATATTCTTCTCCATTGGTGGACTAGAAATTTGCAACTCTAAAGGTGAATCCGACCTCGCCATTGTGATCCTTGCCGAAAACCATGAAAAACGACTGTAAACTTGACTATATTCCGACATGGAGAAAAATTAACTCCTTGTTCAAGGATCATGGTTCCACTCCCTGTTTCTGCGGCAATAATGGTTCCACTTGCATACTAAAAAATGGCCGAAAAATGTAGATCTGTGATGGAGAAAGGACAATTCCATTGCATTCGCGGCGTCGAGGAGTGCTGAAACCATACAAAATTGGTCAAATTCAAACAAAGTGAAAATTTGGCCCTCCTGCAAAATTCTACCTCGAACTGCGTGCACCACCTCCTCTCATCTTGAAATGCATGCTCACTCCTGGTTCCTCCATGCTTGAGTACACTGGGCAAATGTTGGGTTTATATTATTCTTTGGGTGGAAATAGCAATGAAGTTTGTTTAGTGTAGTGGTAAACATAGGCATTAGTTGAGGAGGGGTCGGGTTATCAAACCCCGCCCCTCCCATTTTAATATGTTATGGATTTTTTAAACAAAAAAACCTGCATGTTTCAGGGTTGGGTCTGCCTTGAATAGCCCGCCCCTTACCACCGTAATTCCGCATGCATATTTAATTGGTTTTGGGAGGCGCCTTTATGATTTGGTGCGTTCTTTTGCATTTAATGGAGTACCACATATATATTAGGTGGGTCATTGGGGTGTAGGCTAGGTCCACCAGAGGTGGCACGCCCACCCCTTTAATACTTGGTTAATATGATATGGAGAGGCGTGGGGTGGTGGGGGTGGTGGCCCACCACCTTCTTTTTTTTATATAATTTTTAATTTTTGTAATAAGAGGCCCTTTTCGAAATTTGAAAATTTGACTAAAGGAGTCAAATTAAACAGGCCATAAATTCACCCGGAATCTGGTTGGAGTTGGCCAGAATCCAGTGGCCAGGTTTTGTCCATATTGTGGCCTCCTTAATCTTGCCTAGTCAGCAAAAATTCAAACCAACTTTGACTGCTTCTAACTTTCGCATACGGACTCGGTTTGTTGAATAGTTCACACCACTGTAATCAGGACGACGAGATCTATGCTTTGGCCTTAGTTTTAGAATAATCCAAACACTTTAATTTTGAGCTTTCCTTAGTCCTCTTTGTTTTGTGTGTGTCTCTAGAGCCACCTGGATCATTCCACCTCAAACTTCGCTTGCTCCGCAACCTACTAGAGTGTCTCTACCCAAGACTACACAGTCCCTATGATGTTTTAGCTTCCACCCTTTTCTGGGATGGCCTCTCTAATTCTAGTATGATTTGAGACTATGTAGAACTCCCTCCTTAGGCTGTCACTCAAAATCCACCGAAGGAAGGGCTAGGATCTCGAAACACCAGGTGTGCTTAACAACACATGCAAACTTGGCTCACTACTCAAGCGTGCTATTCCAGGAGACAAATTCTGAAATGATAAATGAATGACCAAAATGAGAGTCCCTCCTTTCTTTTGCCAATTTGCCTCCAATATTTCACATGTGGGCCCACATTGGATTCCTCTCACCAATTCTACTCCAATGAGAGTGTGCTCTCCATGCGAGCCGAAATTCCCTTGTGATGGTCCCCATGCTCCACCAAGGCCACAAGCTTTCATCAAACTCTAATGTTGGAGGGACTCCTATGCCAAAAATCGAATGTGGGTCCCCTAAGCCCACTTCTATTAAGTGTAACCATGTAATAAAACACAACTGAGAAAAATTGATATTTACTTAGTAAAATAATAAGTATGAATATCACATACTTTGTGTAAATTCCCTTTTTGAATCCAGTTGTCTTTATTTTATGACTCGAAGATTCATTTCTCCCTATGCTTCTTAAAAAAAGTTGCTTTTGCTTCATTTTGATGAAAATTTTGTTTCAAAATCCTTGTGATTTTGTCAAAACACTGGTTTCCATTCTTATCTCTGATATTACTTTCACTAAGTTCTAAAACCCTCTCCCCTGTCATTTATAAAGAAATAGAAGAAATATAGTTCATAAAAATGATAAGACATAGATTTAGATGTATTTTACTTTCATTCTGTTATAAAATTTAGAGTGAAATTAGAAGAATCTAAAGCACCACTGGGATAACATAGCTTGTTTCAAACAATTTCCATAAAATAAATTGTAGGTAAGAGAGATTTCCAAAAATGAATATATTCACAAAACAATCCACCTAATTGTAGAGAAATTATCTTTCCAAAGAATACAACATAGAGAAACTATCTTTGCCAAAGAATATTTTATTACCTCTTAGTGGTAAAATATATTTTGAATAGATTTGTTGTTATTGTTTGTCGAAGTATTGTGAGGATGCACTGAAGAAAGTTATCCTTTTTCTATAACATATACATCAAAAAACTTTGAGGATTGCTTTATGGTACTTGTTGACATATCACGACCTTTAAGTTTCCTACAAAAGAACACAAAGCATGAACAACCACAATTCTATGACATGAAATAGCATTCTGATGGAAAGGTAGAGGAGGAAAGGCACAAATGAACGCACATAAACACTATGACTTGTTGCTCTTTTTTATTGAACACACAAGCTTTATTGATTACAATGAATCCAATGTGGGGTATTTATTCTTTTTAACTAACAACTCAATTTATGCTCACTTGAACTAACTTCAACATGCAAACACACACTAAATTTAATTTTCTCAAATATAAGACTGAACTTGAACTAACACATAGTTGACTTAAATCAACTTAGACTCTAAATCTAGATTGCACTACATGTAAGAGTAATTATCTTTTTTTATCATTCTCCCTTAATTATGACCGTTAAACTAAGACATGACTCATCACAACTCAAACATGCATGTTAGTCTAAGTCTCGGCTAGGCTTACAACACCTAAGTTTCCTCTATGAAACTCAAATAAATCTTTTGCCAATGGCTTAGGGAATATATTAGTGAATTGATCACTTGATTTACAACGCTCTAAATAAACTTCTCCATTGCTCACATGTTTTCTAGTAAAATGATATCTTATATCAATATGTTTTCCATTTTGATGAAACATACTATGTTTGGATAGTGCAATAAATGAGGTTTTGTCACAATAGATTATTTTTGGTCCTTCTTGTTTATGTTGAAGGCCATCCAAAATTCTTCGTAACCATACTGCTTAGCAATTTACTGATTTCATTACTACATATTCTGCTTTTGTTGATGGAAGTGTGACAATAAGTTACTTCTTATATGCCCATGATATCACACCTAAAACAAGATTAAACACACAACTAAAATTTATTTTCTTATCAACCAAACTTCATGTAAAATCATTATCAGTATATCCAAAAAATCCTTATTTTCTATACTTTCATAAAATATGCCACAATTTGTAGTTCCTACTATGTACCTTAGAATCCTTTTTCCAAATTTCCAATGTGACTCTTTTGGAGACTCCATAAATATAGAACTCAAACTAGCTCTTTATGCAATGTCTAGTCTTATAGCTATGAGATACATAAGGCTACCAACCAATCCTTTTAATAGAGTTTTATTTTCATCTAATCCTTAATCATCCATAACTTTTTTCCTAACACTACTAATGTAGAGCAGGTTTACAACTTTCCATCCAAAAGATTTTCAACAATTCTTTTGCATATTTATTCTAACAAATAAAAGTTCCTTTCTCTCATTGCTCAACTTCAATTCCAAGAAAATATTTCATAAGACTAAGATATTTCATTTCAAATAGCTTCTTCATTGCAAATTTAAATTGATCTCGTTCATGGTTACTAGTATAAATTATATCATCCACATACAAATAGACAATCAAAATTTGACCATGCTCATTTACCTTTATGTACAAGGTTGTGTTGTAATGTTCAACAACCCCCATTTTAAGATATTATAAATTTCCTATGAAATTTATTATATTAAAATAGGGACCATTTAATTTTAAAAAGCCTTTGATTTTTTCTAAAACAAACAAAAAAGATAAAAAATCAACATAAAAAATGTTAATAAAATCTTATAATAAAAGTTTAATACTTAGAATTTTAATTAAAACCCAAGTATTAAAACTTGACTATCCCAAAAAACCAGATTAAATATCCTCTAAGACCCAAGCTATACTTACGCTTAAGTATTAAATATTATGGGTTATTTAATTAAATAACAAAATAAAACATATTTTTTTTTAAAGATTCTCGAAGGTTGAAGTCTTTAGAAATGTCAACACTCTGCCATACCCCGCATCACATGCATACCTTGCATCGCATATCCCATAATAAATCAACATAACACAAAACTCCATCTACACCACGTATTGTGATATGCAATAAAGCCCAGACCCGATGGGAAATATACATCCCAATTCATAAGTCCACGTGTCCAAAAGAACTTATGTCTTAGCCTTAACCGATTGCAATTGCGATTAAGCCCAAATCTGATGGGAAAATCAATTGCAATCTATAAAATCCCACATTTGCAAACTATAACAAAAGTTTCAAAGTCCATACTCTACTCCCTTTCTCAATTGGGATATGCGATATAAGGCTTGGAGTTGCCAGGATTATTCGCTGCTATTTATATTAATATCGTGTTCGAGGCTTATATCGCAATTGCAAAGTTATAAAAATCATGTCTCATGCTAATAACAATTGCGATATGATCTTGATTGCTGATTGCAATATGATGTTAGTAGTGATGTCAGTTCCACGTCATCTGCGACATCACCGATCACGTGCCACGTCATCTACCATGTCATAGTCACATCACCATGACGTCATCCTACATCTTATAAATTGCAAATCTTTTGGCTACCTCTTATAGTGTACAACTCTGAACGCTAATTGCGATAATCCTGTATATTGCGATATGCAGCAAAACCCCAGACCCGATAGAATCATACATTGTAATTCATTTAATACCCACTTCCACAACTATCTTAAATAAAAAAGGAGCACCATATCACTACCTCCTCCACCAAT
Organism: Pinus taeda; assembly: GCA_000404065.3. Classification (NCBI taxonomy): domain Eukaryota; kingdom Viridiplantae; phylum Streptophyta; class Pinopsida; order Pinales; family Pinaceae; genus Pinus; species Pinus taeda. The sequence continues at coordinate 12,428 of APFE031430165.1, read as the reverse complement.
TCTGATTGCTATTGTGATATGTCTTAACAAGGCACCCTTTGGATTTTATTTGGAATACTCTCGGTCTAATCCAATTGCAATTTTTTTATTTATTTTACCCCTGATTCTAATTTGATTGCAATTTTTTTATGATTTGACCCAGACTCCGACTTCTGATTGCGCTAAGCCGTAAAGTCAAACTCCTCACTCCGCATTCCTCTTCGTGATGTATGTGTCAGTATTTATTGTGCTCTATGTTTTTCCTAATTTCCTACAAAAGTGATTTGTTTCAAATAAAATATGCTTATCATCTCATTTATGTTTATCTTATCGATTCATGTTTTCTGTATTTAGGTTCATGACAGAGGAGGACAACTGTGATGATAAGAGGCATATCAATTCAAACTGGGAGACAAACATCCTGAGAATTTGATGGAGCAAACAAAGCTAATGAAGATAGAAACTTGCTTTTAGAAACTTCTACCAAAATACCTTTTCCTTTAAGCATTGTTGAAGGGATCTCTTTAAATGCCCTCAATGCTCTACACAATAGATTCATTTGTTTTCTGCTATTTAAGTTTACTTTTTGTATGAGATAAAGGTCCTGAATTTTATGAAGAAAGTCTTATGAAAGCTCGCACTACTGTACTTTCATCATTTTCTCAATAGAACGACCGTAATATTGTTTAGGAATTTTCATAAAGAATTTTGAGAAGTTGCAATACTGTATGCCTGGAATCATGTTTGTGGGAAAGAATTTAAACTGCTACTATTTCTTTTATGAGCTAAGCGAAGTGTATCAATATTTCTATCATTGTACCTTCATTTTGTTCATAAGTAAATAGCAAAATTATCTTTTCAGATTGCTTATTACTTGATATTTAAACAACAGTGTTAGATGTATTCACTACTGATCATGTTGCCATTGATATTTATATACATGTTAAGCAATTTTCTTTGATATTCTAAATGCAACATGTGTGTACAGATTATTGATTAACTATTTAATCAAACTAATCATCTTGAAATAGTTTCATTTCCATTGGTGTTTGAGAAATCTATATTGTTATTTACTAAGGAAAATCATTATAGATTGCATCAAGATAAAAGTTAAACAATCCTAGGTTATAGAATAGAATAATGCATATATTTTCCATTTAATTCATTATTAAAAATCCATCTATTTCACTTAACTATAAGAATTACACATCCATTCAACAACCTTTCATTGGGAAATTGGTCCCATTATCCCTAGTCGGAGCCACTACCTAAACGAAAAAGGAGTTGTATTAAGGTTCGAAACGGGTGGTTAACTCCTTGTGTTCAAGCAATGATTTTTGAGGCCTCAACACTTTTTGGTGCTAGAAATGTAGAAATTCTGCAAATTCTCTACAAATCTACCTCTGAGATCTCTGTAGAAAATATGACTGTAGATTAACTCAATAATGCAATATACCAAAGTAAAATACTATAATCAACTTCCACTATCAAACATGCGGAAGCTTAAATATCGAGCTGAATCAGAGCTGAACACATATAACCATAAGAAGAAGAATCAATACACATGAAACATAGAAAATACTTAGGGGAAAGACTCAGCTAAAAACTGCACTATCTGTATTATCATACAAGGTGGAAATACATCAAGATTACACAAAGCATTAGCTCTCACAGCTAGCCAGCTCTTAGTACAATCCTCCTAGATGCTCACAGGCAAACAAGGCTTCTCACAAACCTTCTCCTCTACCATCCAAGCCTCCTATTTCCTTGCGCTATTTCTCCTCGGTGATCCTACTGTTACCAAGTGTAACACTGATCACTCACACTGATCTCACACCTTATAAAATTGTGCAATCCTCAAGGAACATTGTTCCTTCTGCATGGATGAGTTTCCTTTATAGGAAAAATCCTCCAACTGATAGTACAATGTCCTTGTCTTTAATCTCAATTGGGTATTTGTCTGAACTGACATGCATGAGTTATTTATGAGAGAATCCTCAGTTATCTCGAGTACACTAGTTGCATGCATGACTTCACAAAGACTTCTAGCTTGAATTTTTCCAACTAATTTACTCAAGGTGAATTAATTAATTATTTTTCAAGCAGCTAGTGAGACTAAATTCGAATTTTAATTCAAGGACAAATTAAAATTGGAGTATTCTGGATTCTATTTTTATCATTTCTTGTTGCTATTTTCAAAACTCCCTCTCAACAAGAAAGGAATTCAATTTGATCCCAATCCTAAACCTTTGGAATGTTCTGCATGCAACACTTCTCTCAAGTGTTGTTGCTCTAGCAATCTCTAGAAACAAAAAAAAAACATCCAACCTGAATCAGTATGATGGATCTGTCATCAAAGTCTCTGATTGTTATTGCCTATGTCGACTCAAAAACTTTGCACTTCTACTGACTAAGCCTTTCTACACTGATGTCAATCCTTCTCTTCACTCTTCAGTATCTGACTGCTCTAGCCTCTATCACTTTGATCTCTGACTGCATCAATCCCATTGATTCCTCCCAGTACTATGTATTTTGGGCTATCGTAGAAAGGTACGATCCATGAGATAAAACCTCTCAATGAACCCTACCCAATTTCAACCTTCTTGGGACTAGCACTTCACATCACCCCACCTCAAACTTGGAGGTATGGTTGCATGTGATCCCTCTGCTGACTCTAATTGTGGCTCCTCCACAATTGTTTGAGACTTCTTTTGGCACTACGTGTTGAGAGGTAATTTAGTATCCCTCTCAACGACCAAGTCTCTAACATTTTCCTTTCTGCTCAAGGCTGTGCATGCATCTTGAACCTCAAGAGCATACAGGTTCTTGGCTAGCACATCAATCTGTTTCATCTTTCCCACTGCCATGAAATTTTCTGGAAAAAGAGCTGATTTAAAATCAGTGATATCTCCCTCATTTGAACTCCGATTCAACCAATTTTTCTTTTGAATTTGGGTATATTTTTCATAAGGAATCCATATATGCTATTTGTTTCTGAAAATTTTTCAGATATATGCTTTGCAAACTCACGGCCCAAATATTTTTTTCCTTCAAATTCTCTTCTTCATATACTGTTCATTGCTCTGATAAAATTGGCTCCGATACCATGTAGAAATTTCCTGCAAATCAGCTAGCTCCGATACCATGTAGAAATTTCTTTATGGATCAGCTAGCTCTGATACCACGTAGAAATTCTGCAAATTCTCTACAAATCTTCCTTTGAGATCTCTGTAGAAAATCTGACTGTAGATTAACTCAATAATGCAATATACCAAAGCAAAATACTATAATCTACTTCTACTATAAAACTTGTGGAATCTTAAAGATCGAGCTAAATCACAACTAAAAACATATAACCATAAGAAGAAGAATGAATACACATGAAACATAGAAAATACTCAGGGGAAAGACTTAGCTAAAAACCTCACTATCTGTATTATCATACAAGGTGGAAATACATCAAGATTACATAAAGCTTTAGCTCTCACAGCTAGCCAGCTCTTAGTACAATCCTCCTAGATGCTCATAGGCAAACAAGGCTTCTCACAAACCTTCTCCTCTGCCCTCCAAGCCTCCTATTTCCTTGCGTTGTTTCTCTTGGGTGATCCTACTATTACCAAGTGTAACACTGATCACTCACACTAATCTCACACCATGTAAAACTGTGCAATCCTCAAGGAACCTTGTTCCTTCTACATGGTTGAGTTTCCTTTATAGGAAAATTCCTCCAACTGATAGTACAATGTCCCTGTATTTAATATCAACTGGGTCTTTGTCTAACTTCCATGCATGAGTTATTTCTGAGAGAATCCTGAGTTATTTGGAGTACACTAGTTGCATGCATGACTTCACAAAGACTTCTATCTTGAATTTCTCTAACTAATTAACTCAAGATGAATTAACTAATTACTTTTCAAGCAACTGGTGAGACTAAATTTGAATTTTAATTCACAAATTTAATTCAAGGACAATATAAAATTGCAATATTCTGGATTCTATTTTTATCATTTCTTGTTGCTATTTTCAACAAGAAGGAGGGCCTGAAGACTATGAATGGAAAGTAAGTCCAATCCAAAAACAGAAGGTCATTACAAAAGTGATTCTCCCTCCAAATCTACTACAACTTCCAGATCCCCTCCAGAATCTCCTACTTTTAGATCAGGAGTTGTACAATCATCTCCCAAGTCTCCTGGAATACTTCCTGAGGTAACCCCTATAGATTGTACTCCAAATCACCATAAATTAGAGCTTTCATAAAGAATTTGGAATATGTCTCCATTTCAGCAGAAAATCCTGAATCATTTGAACATTGTAAAGGAAGAATAACTTCTATTTTTCAAGGAACTGGTGTTCTAACTCGGTCCCAAAGTGAAAAACTTGGCATCTCACCATTTTAATTTCCACTTCAATCCCACTGAATGAAAAATTCTACATCAGATTCCCAAGAATCTACTAGTGAGATTACCTCATCCTCTCATTCACCAGCATCTCCATTTCTTCCTTTTTTTTATTTCCTTTCTCTCTATCATTCACTTCATCTATTTCCATTTGTTTTGCACAAACGACTAGTGTTTCCTCAAGTACTACTATCACATCTACTAGTTCTTCTTTCATCACATCCACCTCCCCAACTGTTACAATGGCAGCTAGACTATGGTCCAATCTGAAAGTTGTTCAAATGACAGCACCACTTCATCCTCTAACAAAACATCCTCAAAAGACGACTTCCCAAATGCAATCTTGATGATGGGTTACTTGCTAAAGAGAACCTTCATAATTATATGTTAGGAGTCAATCTCAGGAGGTAGATGAAGAATATGTTGTTGTTAGATTATTCCCGTACAGTCTTACATGATCAACATGGTCTTGGTACTTTTCATTACCATCCAATTCTATTACTAGTTGGGATATTTTTGAAGAACAATTTTTAGCTAAATTTGGTGATGATCACTCAACCACATCTCTTATCAATGACCTTTCAAATTTAAAAATGAATTCAGGGGAAAAGATAAAATATTTCAATTCCAGATTTAACAAATTATTAAATAAAATCCTTGCTACCTCTAGATCTGGTGTCGATGTACAAATTGAATGGTATATTTCGTCTATTCATTCTAACATAGGAAATTTTGTAGATAGAGCTATTAAAAATACCTTGGCAGATAACATGAAATAAGTTTTGTCTGTAGATAAGGGGATAAATGCACTAGAAAAGAAAAAAGACCAGGAAGACAGAAAATTAAAAAAAGCTACATTTAAGGATGAAGCTAAAAAGAAAGCACCTAAAGATCCCTTTGATCATGAAGGATTACACTAAGTCCTTAAAATTCTATCTAACATGATGGTAGAGATAAAAAAAAAAGGTAGTTGAATCCTCTTCCAAAAAACCTTTTAGATCATTCAAAAGAAATCAGCCACCCATTCCACAATGTCCAAACACAATCTCTAATGCAGAAAATGATGATGAAGGTGAAGAAGAAGCAACAGTTTCTGCTGATGAATCCTAAGATCAAAAATCGCTGAGTTAAATGGAATGTTGGATTTTATTCTTCCTATTTCTGATAGTGAAAATTGATGTGAGGCATTACTCGTTAGCACAAGAAGTGAAGGTTTAGTTAATCCTATACAGCTAATTCAAAAACAGAAACCTTCAACTTCCAGGGCTATAGATAAATCTTTTGTTAAAAAATCCACTTCCTCTTCTCCCCAAGTAATTCCATCTTCATCCAATTCTTCATCTTCACCCAAAACCTTAGTAGTTTCAGATACTATTGAGTAAATATAGTTGAGGATATGAAGAAAATAAAAGCAAAAATTTCCTTCGTGAACTCACTAAACTCAAACAAGGGCATAAATTTTTACTGAAAGAATTGAACTCAGTACCTTCTTCTCCTCTTGCTACTGTTGTGGTATCAAAATCTTCTAACAGAATGGGTAAACCTCCTGTTCATTCATTATCTGATTCCTCTGATTCTATTCTGATAGGTGACAAGTCTAACTCACATATTCCTCCTCTTCTTTTGACTTTTGAAATATTTAATAAAAATATACATAACTTCTTGGTAGATTCAGGGGCTTCTTTGAATATCATGCCATACTCAGTTTATCTGAAATTAAATATGTCACCACAGAGAACTCTAATTCATATTGTGCAACTCGATAGAACAAAAGTCAAATTCATAGGAGAAATGAGTTCAGTTCTTATTAGATTATCTTCGAATCCTGAAGTTTGTAAAATAATTGATATACTTGTTGCTGATATCCTAGATTTCTATGGTTTAATTACTAGTAGAGATTGGTCAGAAAAGCTACATGGTTATTTTTCCACTGATTGGTCTCACTTATGGATCCCATTTAATGGAAAGTCGAAACAAATTAGAATCAATTGAGAAAAACATATGAAGCATTCAATAATAGATTTTGAAGGTGAAAATGAGGCAGTAGAATTTAATAACAACATTCTCGGAAACTACTCTACTGAATCATTTTTTGAGAATTTTAAAGCACAAATGTCACCATGTTTGAGTAATTTTGTAACTTCTCAAATTGACATTTTTTCACAGTCGAACTTTTCTAGATCTGTAAATATGCTAGAAAAAACATTAGTTAATTCTTTATTCTAAAAATTGTATTTTGATGGGCCGAAATCAAGCAATGGTGTAGAAGTAGGTTGAATAATGATTAATCCTGAAGGTGTGAAGACAATGCTGACTTGTAGATTGGAATTCAAATGCATAAATAAAATTGTAGAATATTAGGCATTAGTCCAAGGTATGTATAAAGCAATTATCCTTGACGCTAAATATATTCAAGTTTATGGAGATTTAGAAATTGTACTTAAACAAGTAAGAAATATCATGCATTGTATCTCTACACACTTGAAGCATTATCAGTCTTTGATTTTGTCTCTCACATCACATTTTTTAGCATTTAGCATTTATGTTATTGCTAGGATTTAGGATGCCAGTGTTGAACTTCTTGCTAACATTGCATCAAAACTAATCCCATCTCAAGATTGCAGTCCCAATAGATTTTGTGTAGAATTAATCTTTAGGCTATCCATTCCCAATAATATGACCAATTGGCTGGTATTTAATGATGATGAAGATATTTTAAGCTTCTTAAATTCTGGAAAAAAAATATGACCAAATAATTGATGAGGATGAACACAATGATAAATTAAAATAGAAAATTGATGATAATCCCATACCCAAATCTATAGTAAAACTTCATGATCTGTACGATTTAAAAGACATATTTAAAATAGTTACTAATTCAAAACTACAGAGTTGAACTTTGATAGTTGAATTAATAAATCTTGGGACAGATCTTAAACCTCTAAATGTCAATTTAGGACTTGGTTTTTCATCTAAATAAATTTTATCCTTCATTCAATTGTTTAAAAAATATAAGGATGACTTTGCTTGGAATTATGAATATCTGAAAACACTCAACGCTTCCATCATTCAACATACAATCCCAATGATATCAAACGACAAACCTATCCAACGAAAATTAAGTAAAATTCACTCGAACTTAGAAATTCGAATCAAAACAGAATTCAATAAAGTCGTTAACGCTAAAATTATTTTTCCTGTTAGGTATTCAAGATGGGTTTCCAAATTGGTACCTATTAGGAATAAAAATGGTGATATCCACATTTGTATAGATTTTAGGAATCTTAATAAGGCTAGTCAAAAGGATAATTTTCCACTACCAACTATGGAACATATTTTACGATCAAATGCTAGCTTCAAACTTATGTCTTTCCTTGATGGTTTCCCTGGATATAATCAAATCATAGTCCACCCAGATGATAGGAAAAATAATACTTTCAGAACCAAATGGGGAACTTATGCCTACCAAAAATGCCATTCGGTTTAATAAACACAGGGGCCACTTTCCAATGAGCCATGGATATAGCATTCAGAGTTCTGTTAAATAAAATAGTTGTTTTTTATATTGATGATATTACTATTTATTCAAAGAATAGAGATAGTCATTTACAGGACTTAAAATAGATTTTTAAACATTGTAGAAAATATGGCATTCATTAGATTTGAAAAAGTCTTTCTTCAGTCATAGTGAAGAGAAACTTTTAGGACTCATTGTGTCAAAAAATGGAATTGACATTGACCCTGAAAGAATAGAAGAAATTTCAGAAAATTCTCCACCATATAAAAGAAAAGCATGCAATCAGTTTTTGGACAGATGAAATTTTGTCAAAAGGTGTGCCCTGATTTCTCATAGATTATTTTTTCGTTAAAAAAAATGACTAAGAAAGACATGTGTTTTAAATGGGGTCATCATGAAAATAAAGCATTCCATTTAATGAAATATGAAATTATCGATTCTCCTTCTTTAAATATTCCAAATTTCTCCGATCATTTCTTCTTATACACTTTTTCTTCTTATGTCATTGTTTTGACACAAATTAATAATTAGAAAATTGAAGCACCCATCTCATTTTCATTTCAAAATTTTAGGGTGTTGAATTGAATTATTCAAAAGTAGAAAAATAGACATTTGTTGTATATAAAGTAAAGCATTTAAGATCTTTTCTCTTAAAAGCACACATGAAAGTAATAGTCCCATTCCCTTTAGTGAGGCAATTACTAATATAGAAAGAATTAGGAGAAAAGAGAGAAAATTCGGTAATAGCTCTACAGGAATACGATATTGAAATAAAACCAACCAAAATTGTCAAAGGGCAAGGTTTCTGTAAGCTTCTTATAGGAGAATCCAACTTACCAGTAGAAGGGGACACAACTACCAATGAACACGTTTATGATGTAAGTGTAATTGATGTTGATTCCCAATATGATAATTTATTTTTTTACTTGAAAAATGGATATGCTCCTCTTGAACTCAATTATAAAAGAAAAAGAGATTTACGATTAAAATAAAGTCATTATGATATTGTTGATAACGTGTTATTTAGGAGAAACTATGATTCCATACTGTTAAGATGCCTTGAAAAATCTGAAGCACAAGTAGTTTTATAGGAACTTCACGATGGACCAGCAAGTGGACACTTTGGAGGATATACTAGAGCACACAAAATATTACATGTTGGATACTACTGGCCCACTCTCTTCAAGGATACCCACATATGAGAGGGAATGCAAAACATGCCAAACTTCTTTTGGAAGACAAAGGAAACCAACTTTGTCTCTGCCTCCAGTCAACATCGAACAACCTTTCGAACAATGGGGATTGGATATCATAGGTGAGATCATTCCTCATTCTTCTAAACAACATGGATATATTTTCACTGCTACAGATTACTTCACTAAGTGAGTGGAAGTGATTCCACTAAAGGTAGTCAATTATGAATCTATTATTGAATTTATTCATCAATTTATCATTACAAAATTTGGTTTTCCTTTTGCACTTATATTTGATAATGCATATTACTTTTGGGGTACCAGTATGTTCGAATTTGCAATTAGGAGAGGTTTTAAACTCAAATATTCTACAAATTACTACCCTTAGGGAAATAGTTTCACAAAATCCACTAATAAAAATCTGCATTGAAGAATCAAATGAACCGTAGATCAAAATCAAAGAAAATGGCAAAAAGCTTTAAATTTTCTCTATGTGCTGATAGGATAACTCAGAAGGCATATATAGGAACTTCTCCTTTTAACCTAGTCTATGGGAAAGAAACCATCATTCCATCACATACAGCTCTTCCTTCATTAGCCCTAGTTCAATTAATTGAAGCGACACCTTCTTCCCTTGCAATTAAGAAATTCATAAATCCTAAAACTAAAAGAAGAAAGGGAAAAGGCCAAACTCACACACACCAAACATCAACAGATGGTGAACTCTTCTTTTGATGCAAGTTTAGTCACACAAAGATCCTTCCAAGTTGGAGATCTAGTTCTCAAGTGGGATATAGCACACAAAGAAAAAGGGAAACATACCAAATTTCATAAATTATGGCTTGGTCCATTTCAGATTGTTGAACAGATACGCCCATCTACATTTATACTTCAAGATTTATTAGGAAAGAAAGATTCTCTTCCTATAAATGGGT
>APFE031430157.1:0-11309 GCA_000404065.3 Pinus taeda | reverse complement strand
GACCCAACTTAAAGGATGAATTCATAACTGCATATTTCTAAAAATGAATCTTTATTTAGTTATAAGAATGGGCAAAAACCTAACCTTCAAATGGTTGCAAAGATAGAGACAAGATTATAAAGGGAGAAAATTAGAATTGAAGGCAGATAAAGGCTTCATTTCACTTTTTATCCTTTTGCAAATTTGTGAATTTTTTTTTTTTATTTTTCTTTGAAGCAATACCCTTCTTTCTTCCTATTTCCTGATAATCCAACTTTATTAAATTGTTTTGCATGTTTCCTGAAGTCGATCTCTGACTTTAGTTTCTTCTTTTCTTCTAGGTATCTTATTTTTACCACTATTGGTCCACATGAGCCCAATATTTTTGTTTGTTTGTCAAGTTGTTCGTGTTCCTCCAGGCTTGACCTGTAGCTTGAGAAACCATGACCTAGGGGAATCTAAGCCGTCAAAGTCACCCAGAGATCGCACCCGGTTTGGGTCACACCAACCCTAAGCTAACTACATTTTAGCATGTCTCCTCCTCCTAGCACGAGCGCAACAACCTCCGTGAGGTTTGATCCTGGGTTGCATTGCTAATGAGGCCCATCCTCAACTGATTATGCTAGTGGGACTTGACCACATGAGCCCAATATTAGTCCCTCATGTATGAATGCATTTTCCTTTTACAATTTTAAATAAAATATTTTGTGATTGTGCTTTAAGCACTTAACTCTATTACAAATTTACTTTTGTAAAATTATTATTTTTGACTCTTGCAGGGAGCTCTTTTTTGGGAGAGTAGTTCATTTGTGGTTCTAAACTTAATTCTTGGAATAAGAAATAAGAATCGCGTGAAGGATTTCCTGTGCCGTTTATGAATTAGATTTGAAATCATTCTATAATTGTCTGAATATATAGACCAAATGTTTTCTATATTTTTTCTATTTGAATCTACTTCAACTATATCCCCTCATGATACATTAATAAATGACAATGTGGAATGAACCTTGTGAGCTTATTTTATTTTATTATCATTTTACTTGTTTGTAAACACTTGGTTCATTCATAGATGCATGAGTCAAATGTTTTAATCTTATTATTTGTATCATATGCACATTGGATTGTTATCAATAAAGGAGTACTACATAAATAAATTTGTAAAGGGACTTGCACTCAGGCCCTCGAAGGTTTACTTTTTTCCTTAGTAAGGAAAAAAATATAAACAATGGCATATTCTACCTTTGAGTAAATAATGACCATAAAAAACAAATGTTTATTAAAATTTATTCAATATTTTTTTATTATAGCAAACCAACAAGATTAGGATTATAGGTCCTTGGAATAAGATTGGAGAGTAGATTTGATGCAGGAGCATCAAGACCATTTTTTTCATTTGTAAATATATGATAAAAGGGGGGTGTGACAATTTTTAATATTTGTTATTTTTAATAAAATAGGAGATAATTATGAAAAGTGAGGATTATGTAAATATTCTTTTAATAAATAGAAGGATATGAGAGAAATAGTTTAGGAGCAAAATTTGGGATTAGGATTTCTATGTATGGGATTAGTTGAGGATTAGGTGGAGAGATATTTTGAGTGAATTAAATGCATTATTTGTGTATAAATAGGAGTGGTTTTTGTGAAGAAAAATACACTTGAATAGTTGGAGAGAGGGAGAGTGGTGGAGAGCGGGTTTTGAACAGCCAAGGCTGTAAGCCTCTGGGCAAATTGTAAGGGCCACAGCTGTTGAATATCTAGCCAGAAAGAACAGTTTGTAAGTATTTTCGTTGTTAACATGATAAGTGTGTTTCAGATTTTATTGGTGAATTTATAAATTGGGTATTTAAATGCTATGATTTGGAATAAGAGTGCGCATATGGACATTTGATGATAATTCAATGAACCTGAGTAAGATCGAAGATTATGAGGAAAATTGAAATTGAACTTTCAATCCTGATATACAACTCTGCATATAAGTTATTAATCTCGGCATGATAATTGTTAAATTATATTGGTCAAATGAATGGTTGTTTTAATATTGATCTGTAGTTGATTGACAGCAACGAAAGGAAGAGAAAGCCAGTGAATATGAAGTCATGAGCTTCATAAGAAACCTAGAAGGTTCGAGTTTAAAGAGCTGTGTTTCTAATAGAAAATGAATGTGTTTTGATTCTGCTACATGTATGAGTCACGTTGGTATGGACAGCGTTGAATCAATTTACTAGCACAGTAGAAAAGCAGTGGAACGCTTTTTGTATCGATGTAATCAGTTCATAGTTATTGAGTGACAGGTTCTGCGTGCAAGGCTTTTTGTATCTATTTGATTGAATCCGTTTATAGTTATTAAGTGACAGGTTCTGCGTGCAAGAGGACGATGTAACGAAACTTGGAGAGTCCACTTTATGGAAGGCGCTGAGCTGGTTTGAATATGTGTAAACAGATATTTTTAAATGCAAATCCAACTGTTGTATTAACTACGTGATGATGTATAATGATGTCAGTCGACATCATATGGGTCGTAGCTGTTACCTATGCGCAGAGGGGCTTGTAACTATGAAATGCGGCAGAGCGTTGAAGGATTGAGGAGGCGATGGCGCTTGGTGGTGGAGTGATAATTGAATACGTGGATCTCCTTATGGTAGATGCGGGTTCTGGTATGTCAAATCGTGGATAAATTGCAGAAATAGCCAGCGTTATGATATCCAAGACTGTGTTTTATATGTTTGAATGTTTATTAAGTTGCAGGTGGAAGTCGATTGGTGGGAGAATCGTGAGTTGTAAAGTGAATTCACAGTAATTTTGATTAGATGTTGAAAGAGAGAGTAGAGTTAATTTGTGGTTTTAATGAGTAGTGTTTTAAAAAATAATATAGAACGCACAGTGAATATGAAGCGTAGTGCTTCATAAGGGCGCAGAGGTTTTTTTGTTGGAATCTGTTCAGAATTTGATTGAGTTTGCGTGTAGGAAACCGTGCAGGAATTCACACAGTTTATTGGAAGTGTTGAAATGAATTTGATTCCAAAATGAAATGGAGTCAATCCTTAGTGTGGAGAGAATCCATTGTATCAATGAATGATAAAATAAGAGTTGTATAAGGTGCTCTGGTGAAAGTTGAATCTAATTCAATAAGTCAAGGGAAATGTATGTTTAATTTCATTCATTGAATATTAGAGTGGAAACTTGTGAGTGGATTCTAAATCCTATATTTTGAAAAGGTGATTGCTGAATGTATGGTTTCATATCATGATCAGGCATGGTTCCCTTCATAAAGGAACCTTAGTGTGAAAGAGTTTGGCTTTTAAAATAGCTTCCATTTATGTGATGATTTTATGATTGAAAAGCTTCCGCATGAAAATGATAAAGATGAAATTACCAGAAATTGAAATATAAGCTTCCGCATATTAATTAAGATTGCCAGTGGGTGAAAATTGTCTTAATATGGAGTTTTATTGGACAGTTATTATGATGCATTTGTATATGCATAGAACAAGAAATATTCTGGGGTTTGCAGGCCCTGCCTGCATCATTTTTGGTATCAAGATTATCCAACGCCACATAACCAAAACTACCTATATTAGTGAGCGACAAATCTATCCCCACACTGGATTCTTGTCAGAAATCTCCTCTCACACGAGATTCAAGCACGAAGTCTCATTAGTAACTCCTAGAGTGACATTTCCACTCCATTGGTTTTATAGTGCTTATTGGATTATGCATGTATAGGGATCTTGTGAGGGAACTAGTTCAATAAGAAAAATCCCTTGTTAAGGTTGCAGGTGTAGGTGCCCTGCCTACACATATGATCCTGACCCATGACTGTTCCATTGGTTGTTTGGTAGTAAAATGGTAATCTTAGTGGGTTTTCTTAAAGATATCCTACCCAGGTGGCTATGGGTGGGAAGTCCCCATGGCACATGAGACATATGTCATATCACCATATCAATACTCCTATGGGGTGATGCTCAAGTCCATCGAGGTCACTTGTGTTGGTAAAGGTTGGTATCGAGAGGTTGGGGTAGCTACTTCTCACTCCTTTTCTAGCTTGAGGCCTTGGGGATTTTATCACCTTGAGTTTCTTGGATTTTAGAAGGCCTTGATATAACATCTAGTTTTCTTTTTGTTATCTTAGGATTTATTTCTAGTGCATGTTATTTTGTCTTTGGTCTAGAGTTAGTTTGAACTTTTTTCTATTTTTTGTGTCGCGCTCCAACTCTAGGATCATGGTTGAACCAATAACCTGTTGGTCATGGAGGCAATGTGGTCTTTCTCCTGTGGTGGAAGAGCCACATGCTATTTGGTGGCTACTGTTGTCAGTGAATAATACTCCTAAATGACCTTGAGACACACACCACTGGTTCAAGGAGGTGGTCTTGAAATTGAGAATATTGAAGACAACTCTTTATGTAGTTTCAACCCTCCTTTAACTAACCATTTTAGACCAATATTGCAACAAGTAAACTTTACAATATCATACTCTTTTTCCTTTTTTCACCACTTCCCTATGATGTTAGGAGTCATTGGTCATTGGGCATAAGTATACCCTAAGAATCCTTTGTTAAGGGGCAAGCCAACTACCATAGGAACTTTTTCTTCTACCAACTTTCCAATACACAACGTTAACTCCTTTGGAATTTTTTCAACCTTCGAGAACCCTACCTTCGAAGGTGCTCAACCTTTTAGCGAAACTTATCCCACTGGAAGTATCTCTCACCGTTTTTTTTTTCCTTTCGATAATCCTGCCATTCCTAGGTTCTACAACTCTAGTATGCCACACAACCTACTATCCAATTTTCACCTAGATATTATATGTGGGTACAAAATGATCTACACTTGGGTTCTCCAAGCCCTCGACCCATAATTTCACCTTCTCCTAGTTACCATTTTTGGCATCTCTTGATTTGCTATAATTGGATAATATTACCAATAACCCTATTTGTTGACATTCGATGTCGCCATCAATGCCACATAAAGTCTCATATGACATTCCAATGTTTGAAGAAAAGTTAAGAGAAAACCCTAAAACACATGTCACCACATACTATTTGTGGTTTTCTTCAAGCTCCCCAATTGACGATAATATCCACTTGTGTCTCTTTCAATGCACTCTTACTGGTGATGCAGTAAAGTGGTGTGTCAAACTCACCTAGGATTCTTTCCATGATTTTTCCATATTAACAATGGCCTTTTAAAGCACTTTTATCTACTTGTTTATGAAAATACTGTGATTAACATTCTATTGCACTTCCATCAAGATAATTCCACCCAAATATCTAATCACATACATGAGTGGAGACGTCGACAATGGTTGGTTGACACATAAATCCTAGACCATCTTTTGTACGACTAGTTCACTAGATCATGATGTCCCAAATATCATGTGATGTCACCATCACTAAGGAATAGGGATTTTTGCATGCCTAACACCTGGACTTGATTTACCCTCAATTGGGCACCTTTCACAAAATTGTTCCCAATGCACTGAGGACTACTAGGGATCCTCTGAAACCTCAACCTAGCCCCCATGTTGATGGTGTAGTGGGATCCATTTCTATTGATTCCATATCTGAGCTAATTGGTTGCCTAATTAGGACATATTGCCATTACTATTCCACTAGTGTCCAATGATCTTTCCACTCTAAAACTATTGGCATTTTTTCACACCTATGAGAATAATTCGATATAGTCCACTAATCCGAAGAACCCTTAACAACTTAAAGGTTGTAAAAAGAAAAATAAATGAAACAACCCTTCTTCTAAACAAGACACAACTCAAACTCATGATGTTGCTTCTATAGAGACAAAAGGGATGTGCAAGGTAAATTACCCTTTTAAAATATGTTATGAGTACCATCTAACACATTTATTCCCATGAATTGATGAAATTCACCACTGTTTTACTCAACAAAACACTACCCAACCACTTGTAGTCATTATGCAACCTTTTACCACACAACAACAAATGGTTGCAACCACTCCATCCCCTCCACACAGTGGCACATCATTTGGGTCGAACATTTATATGATCGACAAGTCAATTGATTTATCAAGGCCCTGTTTTCCCTCCATTCAGACAAGATGCTTTTTTCTCTACTCCTACTGATGGATTTCTCCACATGTAGAAGCTTTCTCTTGACATGATGCTACATCCCCTGTAGAATTTACTTTTCCAATCAACTCATAATCCGAAAGCATGATTCTCCCACCATTACAACATAGTGGAAGACTTGGCTCAAACATCATATGCTATGTCGGCCCTTGAAGTCCCTCTAAGTCGCCCCACATAGCGAAAAAAATATATTTAGCCATAAGAGGGGCAAACCCTTCTAATTTAGACATCATAATGTTTGAAACTACCTTAGGATGTAACCATCTCTCCATAGACATTACATTTAGATTCGAATCTCTACGATGGGGAATAATGTGTTTCATATTGTCATCGACGAAGGAGCCTCAACATGCGTTAGTCTCTTTCTTGTTGGAAATATATTGAATCTATGATTTTTTTCTCAATAGAACACCTTATTGAAGGCCTTCGATGGCCATTATTTTCACCCCATGGTATAATTAAGGCCTTATTAGTTGAACTTAGCAACAAGACTACCTTGGTAAAAGTCAAGTTAGTCGACACCCGATTAAAGTATAACCTTTTACTAGGTTAGAGTTGGTTTTACTCCATGAAAGCCATTGTCTCATTGGTCTTTCATGTCCTTTGTTTTCCCCACCAAGGGAAGATAGTCATTGTCGACCAATTGGCTTAATGTGTGCTAAATTTACATGCTGCTCCCGGAAGCACCATCCCATATGTAGGGGATTTTTCAACCAGTTGAAAAAGTATATATATAGGGATGTTAAAAAGGCTCATATCTTAAGGGAATCTTCCCCTTTCTATCACCCAACCCTTTGAAAGCTACCACTTTCATTAATATGGTTTCAACTAGCACCCATGGACCCCTCAAACCCTCTAATGCTTGGGTGGTGCCTTCAGCCTCATATGTTGACTCATACAATACATCCATGATCTTTACTTGCCAAAAATTTATTATGAAGCCATTTGATCAACTTTTTTCAGAATCCCATGATGATACACATCATGATCCTGATGGTTACCCCATGCCCACATGGGCCATAAACCCACCTATTTCACATGACTTCGTTGATGATGAATTTATTTTTGAAGATTCCATCTTGTAGGTCATGGCTCCATTAGATAATACTATGGAAGACATACTCATAGTGAACCTTTTCTCCTTCATTTGGAAGAGGTGGGGCTTCGCTAACAAACTCTTAGTTCGAAATAGGGACCATTTCTTGTGTCATCCATGAACTTTCACCTTCAAACCAAATTGAGTCTTGGATTTCTTCTTTTGAACTAACCACTAAATTGTACACTTTAAACCCCCCCACAACAAATAATCTTGTACTTTATTTATGTTTCAATGGTCATACTCACGGAGCCTTGCTAGCTCATGGGATCACTCATCTTTCATGTCCTTGGGTAGTTCCTAATAATGATATGGTTCTAGACTTACTAGAATCATCAACCTTTAGAACCATGGCAATATAATTCTATGTGGTGTGGCCCATTGTGCCATGTGTTGCTAACCATGGTCCATGAGTCCATGCACATCTATAATAATCACTGTCCTTTACCAAGTAGTGGGAACTACATGGCATGACCCATATAAATGAACAAGCTTTCCTTTAGTGAATTATTCATGCTCGTCAAACAATGAAAACCCCAAGCCTCTTTTGTTGTTCTTTTCACATGTCAAATCTCTAAAAATGTAGAGTTTTTTCTTCCTTTCCTACTTGTTAGTCAAGATGAAAATCAATAAGCAATATTTTTTCCATTTTCATGCTCATTAAACAACTAGGAGGATGTTAGTATAATTTTACCTGTTTTTCGAACTCGCAAAAAAATCTCATGAAAAAGACACATTGTATATTTTTTCATTGGCATATAACAATAGTTTTTTCTTGCTACTTGCATTATTAACCATCATTTGCTTGACTTGTGCCATAGGTTCAACCCCATTAATTTGTTATATTAACCTCCATTATTTGCATATCATCAATCAGTGGTAGTACATGTTCTCAATGAGCAACCTAAATTAGCACCCACTTCATCCATTAGTGTCCATGCTACATTCTTTTTCCATAGGTTAAAGAATCTATGTAGACCCACCATGACTTTTCGTTAAAGGAGAATTTCAAAAAAAAGAAAAAAGAATAAAGAAAAAGGAATCCACACATCTCTATTTTTGTTTTCACAACAATAGCCAGTCATGTCACCCCTGAACATAGCACCTGGTTATGTCATTCTTACAGTGGGGTTATAACTTGTCTGGGAGTTGTGTCATGAGTCCTTTACTCCTTGATATGGAGAGTGCTTAGTTTCCTCCCACATTGTTGCACTATGTTATTTACTCTCTTGGGTCTTTTTGCCAAGTCATCCACATCTTGTGCTAAATTTTTAAGGGAAGTTAAGCCTAAGTAAACCATTTTCTTGTTTGTTGACTTTTTGCATTGACCATCCTTGTGTTAGTTAACTGATACAAATCTACTACTTCATAGACACTTTCAGTCTATGTTTCATGTTGATTGATGAGGGATACCTCATTTCCATCCTTCGACATACCTCGTCTTATGGATGCCAACTCTTTATCTAGGAGGAGTGTCTACAAACCAAATAATACCTTGGGAATTGCATATATTAGTGGTAGGATTCCTCACCACTAACAATGGGTTTTCCTTATTGATTCTTGATTGGTTGATGCTATGGGTGTTTGACAACAAATCATTCATTCACACTCGCTAGTTTGTGCTTGGTACCATGGGATCCATCTCCATCATCAATGGCATCTCTTGTGTCTATTAATGGTTTCCATAATTGACCGATAATCAGATATTTCCACCCATACTTGACTTTAGCACATCTATTCATGTAGGTTGGTGTCATACAATTGGGGTCGATATGACGACCTTGGGGGCATCACCAAGACATATCACTTATACATTCCTTACCCCACAAGTTATGATGGATTTACTATGGAGACTATATGTGCATTCTCACACTTACCACCTTTCTAACTATAATGTACCTTTGATCCATTCTATGATGATCCCCAACTCCGCTTTATTCATTGGCCTACCATGTACTTCTTTGTAGCCATTCTATGGGACTTCTTTATATGGTCCGTAGTGTACTACTAACGACCATGGTTTCTAGTTCCCTCGAGTATGGGTATGCCTCCCTTGGGGATGACATAATATGTTGACTCATGATTAATTTTAATCACTCTCTAGTTTTGGACTCTTTTTTTCTTCCATGTGATGCCTCTTTCTATTTGATTCATAATGTGTTTCGGCCATCATATCCTCTTTTGACCTCACACATTAGGGGGCATATGTTATAGCCTTAAAAACCACCCATATGAACCTTTGAGGATCCACTCATATTAGACATTGAGACATTACATTCCTTTCCCTCGTCAAATGAATTTTGAGCATGGTTGCGCATGTTCCTCATAACATAGTGTGAAAGGTCATATATTGCATCCCTTGCAACATGTGATGATCGTTGGTTGCACCATTGCTAAGTTGTGACCACACTCCCAGCCTTTGAAATTGATAATCTCAAGGATAATAATTTGTGAGGGATAAGAATAATGCTTTGCATGCATCACCATGTTTCGACCTTCTGACTTAAGGTCGCCTAGTTCACTCAAGCCTTCAGTGTCATCCTATCATCTCAAACTAGAACCTCTTCCATCTATATAATGAAGGTCATACCAAGAAAAATGTAAAAAGAAAGAGAGTAAATTTATATTGGCAAGATTAGGGAAAATTTTAAGAAAACCCCTCAAAATTTTATGTATAATAAATGGGAAAATCCCCATGGTACATAAAAAATTGTACAAATTATTTTTTTCAATTATATAATATGTATATGTAACACCCTCCACCCACATCTACCCAAGTAACCGTTCAACCAGGGTAAATATGTGGCGAGATGCTACTATGATTAGATTCAACCTCCTATGTGACCTTAAGGAAGTGGAATCAACGAAAACACAACATACAAACCTTCCACATTAGCTACAGGACTCCTAGGAACCATCCCAAACACACAGGTAGCTAGCCCCTAGGTCCCACTGAAGTTTTTGACCACTTGACCTTTGGATGCTCTCATGCTATAGGCTTGCTAGCATCCAGGAGGCTCTAGACGCTCTCATGACAAGGCATGTCAGTGTCCAGGGACTATTTTTCTCAGTGTTGTGCTAGCATTCTCAGGATTTGAGCCACTTTTCAGGCCTAGAGCCTAGGTCACTACCCAAAATTGAATGACACCTTCAGAACAATAAAATAATAGGGAAACAATGATGCAAAAGTAAATACTTGAAAAAGCCCTTAACTAGACCCCGACTAGCCATGACATGCATTTCGTCAAACATATCAAATATGTAATCTACATGTGTAAACAACATATTTAAGCATAGGGTCTCATAGTTCTGAGAATCGCTAAGAACCATTGTTCCCTCATATCATTTTCTGCATTATCATCTATTAGGTCATAAATACATTGTCCATTCATTTACAAGTAAAAAAGTGATGAGAGCCATACATAGCCATTGTCATAAAACACATACATAACCAACATGATAGCAACAAAAATACTAATGAAATCACAACCATATGATCCACATATAAACCAGTATAATACTCATAGAAATACAAGAAGAAATAACCTCATATTGATGATGCAAAACCCAAACCTGGGATGGGACTACCACGTTCCACCCGACCATAAAATGGTTGAGCCAAATCTCTCTTCAGCCATTCACCCCCGTGCCATATTCCAAGCATTAATGTGGGAATCAAACCAAAAGAACCAACAAGGGCATCTTGAGGCTAAACCACCTCACCCTCATTAATAGAAACCAGGCTTTACCGTAATCCATCCTGGATCACTAGGCCAACACAATAAACATGTAATAATAGGCTTTACCATGATCTCCACCTGGTCACTAGGCTAAACAAGCATGGATGCCACCATATTTCTCCACCTACAACGTGAGGAATTTCACTGTCTCCTAGTTTCTCAGGCTTTACCGCAATCCACACCGGATCACTAGGCCCTAAACCGAGACCCACTCTCCAGGATTAATGCATATCCCAACCCGGGATTACTAGGCCCAACGAAGAGAAAACCACCTCTTGGCTTTACCATATATCCTGCCATTCACCGGAAATGATTCCTAGGCCCACCGAGGCAACACAAAGTCCGACTTTACTGCAACCCACAGTCCTGTTCAGGGGTTACTAGG